>VJOZ01002360.1:26759-41081 GCA_009801055.1 Stichopus horrens | reverse complement strand
GGAACTGAGGCTAATTTCTATAGATTTCTGAACAGATGTCTCATTAGTGACAGTATGCTATACGGGGAGACGGTGCTTGGAGACGATTTAAAATTGACGAAGAGTGAAACATAAAATTTTAACTAATATTTGGTCTTCAGAGAGAACAAGAAGATGGTGTGCTACCTGCTAAACAACCACATAGGACAAGGTTTTTGTCTCACAGTGCTGGAAGTTACAAAAGCCCAAAATTATACCAACTCTCCATCACCGCCCACCAGTTTCTCACTGCCACTGAAATGCCCAACGAATCGGAGAAGATTGTAGACCATAGACATGGAAGGCCAACCAGGACAAGGTATGTTAGTGCTAGTCACTAGGCAATTCATTTTTGGTTAATCAATTTTCATTACATGTAAATAAATGACAAATGTAGTCTGTGTCACTGTTGTTTTTCAAAAGAGTCCCACTTCTCAGTGTGGCCAGGCAGTANNACAGTGCATTTTATGTGTCAGCTTTCATTCGGTTTTTTACAATTCTTCAGTAATGGAAGATGGTGACAGTACAAATGTAGTACCTGAAATTGCAAGCAGAACTAGTGTAACCACACTTAGCAGTAGAAACTGTCGTGAATAGTAACCTATTGCTTCATGCTTTTGACCACAACACATACTGTAGAGTGTTATGTAAGTTGCAGGCCTACATTATTATTGTATGGTAAGAAACTAACAATTTGGCTATCATGTGAGTGAGCGTGATGTGGACTGCTATAACAAAGTCCGCAATGGAGCAGCTTTGTTCATTAATCCATGTTGCTATGAGGAAAAGCTGAAGACCGTGGCATGCAACTGAGGCAAGTGAAACATTTCAACAAACTGATTTTATAGACACTAGCGCCACCCCATTTTGCAAACCATTTCCCCGCACAGGCCATATCTGGCCTGTGCGGTCAACTTTTGTGCTGTCGACAAAGTTATTAGCCTATGTCACATTTTACAGATCTCCTGATACATGTCTCCATCATTGCCATTTATCTTCAGATTTCAAAGTCAGATGATAAATTTAAAGAAAGAAAAAAAAAAANNTTTCCACTAGATTTGTAAAAATTACAAATTACAATTGCGGATGTCTTGGTCTGCCATTTTGCACCGTGTTAGACTTTTGCACTCACTAACCATGATTATAGCGAGGATATCACCCTCTTTTATGGTACTGTAATTGAACACATACTGTATATGCCATGATGCCACAACTCATTTCCGGAATTATTTCTGGCAGCAAACTGTGGTCAACAAATCAATATTGGTATTACACCGAAGGAAAAAAAAAGTGACTGAAAAAAGTGATTTAGCCTACATGTGTTGTGCTGTGCAATCTTCAGCCAACTGGCAAATACTTAAGATTGGATCATTTTCCAGATACTTTGACAGCAGTATCCAATTTTAAGGGACATAGCATCCCCAGAGGTTGCTGCCATCGATGTACCAGATAATTGGCCGAAATGTATTGACAACATTCCATCCTACCGTGACTTTGAAAAGTTGTTGATGATGTTTTGCGTTCGAAATATGTCGTTTCATCCGTTAATGAAAGAGGACATCTACCAAGGTTATACCTCATGTACATGTTTACATAGTATGCAATTTCTATTGGGATATATTGTTCAGTGTAAAGTTTCCCTTACGAATAAGGTAAAAAATTGTCTGACCATGTGCATGATTTTTCTGCGAGCTGTCAGTCGACTCTTTTGACCTTTAACAAAGAAATCTGTCTTTTTGAAAATGTACATATCTTTATGTATCCTCATAATAACAATTTTTGTTACACTCTGTTTGCTAATTTGAATGCACTGGGGGGCATGCAATTTTTGTTTCTCCCCTTGTTTTGATACAAATGTTAGCAAGCAAAGCTGTTCCACTCAGTTTTTTTTTATCTTTTCAAATTGCAGCAATTTGTAGATAGCCATTGGCTTAATCGTGATGGGTGTGTGAGGCTGTTAGCATGATTGGTGAAAAGGAAATTTAAAAGAAACAAATTTAATGAAAGCGATACAGCGAATCATTTTTACGTCATACGGATGATCTACTGAAGTTAATTGTAATGCACAATAGATATGCTTTCATAAATGCAACAGGTCATGGTAAAGAAATTTGATGAAAATGAAACAAATACTGTAGGCTTGTTTTGTCAAATTTTTTGAGGTATCATCACATTTTTATGCAGTGTACCTGTATTATCGTTTCAGTTTTGCCGGTATTGTAGCGTGTGGTAGGAATTTCCACATGACAGTCCTAAGTATGCGGCATCCACCCTCCAACTATTAGTTTTTGGTTTTTGATGAGAAGCAAGAAACCCTATGCAGTCATGACTACAGTACTTCAAGTTTATCACAATACCATGAGTAATTCTGAGACTTCTCATACAGTACTTGTGATTGAGGAGAAGAAGTACATATCATTTTTGGTCGAGGTCATTGGTCATATGAGGTCACTAGTGGTCAGATGGTGAGACTTTGTTCACATGATATCTCATGGAAACCTGCACAATAATGCAATTCATCAAGTAACTGAGCCCTATCTCAAACATTGCATGTGAATGTGATATATCAAGTAGAACAACCCTTCATCGATGAGTGGGTCATCGGAAGTCACCGGGGGTCAGACACTGAAAACTTTGTTAATGTGGTATCTCAAGATACTGTAGGAATCATAATAACTATTGGTACTTTGCATGATGATGCATTTAAGTAGAAGAACCCTATCATTTTTGTGGGAGAGTTCAAAGGTTATCTGAGGTCAGACACTGTAATGTTTACCCGATATTCAACGCCATATCTCAAGATAAGAATCATGGACAGTTTTGATACTTGGCATGATAATGCATCACATCAACTCAAAGTTCATCTGAGGTTAAAAGTGAAAACTTTGTGAAAAACCATGTCTCAAGATAGAAATCATGGAAATTTTGATACATTAACAAAAACAAGCCCATTGGTTATTGTGAAGGTTAAAGGTCAGCTGAGGTCACCAGAGGTCAAATACTTAAAAGTGATCATGATATGGATCATGGAAACTTAATAGTTATAGCATGTAAATATAAAGTGAAGAACATACTGTTTTTTTTCAGCAGTAGTTCAAGAATCACTGTAGGTCATTTGAGGTCAAATGCTGAAAACCTTGTTAACATTATATTTCAGGATAGCTACTGTAGGAGTCATACCTTTTAAAATTGGTCTCTGGACTCTGGTCAACACTTTTTATTAACTACTTTGACAGTTTTTCCTCTGTGTTATCATGAAGTGAACTTGACCCCCTGTATGCATATCACTCGTACTTGAACAATTTGACAGAAAACAATTTAGAACCTTTGTATGTCATTGTTCCACTATGAACCACTACTGGGAATGACAATTAGTTGGTGCAATGATTTTCAAATGTCTGCATACACCAACATGCATTAATTTGGAAACCTGGCTTATTTGTTAATAGTTTGGCAAGCAGTATCTCACAAGTTTATCATTCGTGACTGCTGGTGTTGGAATATTTACGTAAAGGGTGCGTATTCGTTACCTGCTACGAAGGTCAGCAGTGTTGTGGCAATGAACGTACAACGAGTGTGTAATTGCAGCGAAGGCAGCTGACTGTACCATGAGATTGTGTAATCAATTCTTTGAATTTGTGTGTTAGTTCCAATTTGCATTGGGAGTTATGGTGTTTTGTTCATGTCGACGTACTCCCTATACAGAGATTTGAAATTTATTACTAATAGGAAAAGGAAAAGTATTGTGTGAATAGAGGTGGAATTACTGTTAAAATACCTTCAACAGATAACTGGCGACATTACCGTCTGTCGTTCGAGATCCTATTTAAATTTTCTAATATCTTCCTCCTACACTGTACCACTGTCGCGCTTGGGTTGCCAATGACAAATGACATGCCTAGCTATAGTGATGAACAAAACTTGGTACTGAATACACCGTAACAGTATCCAATTACATTACTGGAAGAATACACCATTCTCTCTGCCAGAAGAAGTTCATTGCCATGTTTGTTAGATTCTTCTGGATGGTTCCACCTACATACGAGTGAGATACACTGGCAGTCAGGCGGACACTATTCTTGATGTTATGAGTATATATTCCTGTCAGTACCTCTCTTTTAAAATTAAAAAGAGTTAAGTTTCACAAATTTAATTTCACCTGCAGATGCCACTGTACTGTTCATCTCTCAGTACTACTAGTAGGCCTATATAGTATACCTAACTGGCAGATTCTTAAAGTGATTGCGTGTGTACCGAAAAACCAAAAAGATAAGATTATGTTTGATTTTGTCTTTGTCTTTATTTTAAATGTGCACGTTAGGTTGTACATGAACGGACTATGTCTTTCAATGAAGGAAAATGACAGTAACTACTTTGAAAAGCAACGGGATTTGC
Organism: Stichopus horrens; assembly: GCA_009801055.1. NCBI lineage: Eukaryota > Metazoa > Echinodermata > Holothuroidea > Aspidochirotida > Stichopodidae > Stichopus > Stichopus horrens. The sequence continues at coordinate 36,668 of VJOZ01002360.1, read as the reverse complement.
ATAAAAACAGTTAAAACCAGAAATCATATTTGGAAGTTAACGGTTCTTACTCTCACCACCTACGTAGTGAATATGCAACCGGACAGCTAGGTCTCACTATTGTATCAAAAACATACTACTTAAGTCGTTGCTCTGTGGTAGGTATAGGGAATTGTAGTTGGTGAAAGGAAACACTGTATTTAGAAATTAGCTACAAACTGAACACAACCTTGCCCGATCATCAGTGATCCTGAGTTGTTAACTGAATACTCAATACTAGGATACTGTACTTCCCATTGGCTTGTTCANNAATAACCTACGAACTGAACATTGAACGCTGCATCAGTGATCCTGATCGACTAACTGGATATTCAATACTAGGATACTTCCCATTGGCTTGTTCAAAGAAGCACACCCTTGATTTGAATGAAAATTGTCAACCACTACATTATCGTATTCTTCACTTTTTGTCGTTATGTTTGAAGAATTTGAAATCGTATGGCAACATTAACCAACTAAAAGCTACTTATTTTCCCAGATTGTCTGAATGGTGTAATTGAAAGCCTAAGTACCAAAATTTTGGAGACGAAATTCAATGTTTTTATTTTTTGCCTACGCACGCAATCACTTGAAGTTCAAAGTGTTCATGCTAATCTCTGCTACAGTACATAACTTGGTGGTGCTATATATGGATGAATTAGGATGTCACAGAATTTCATCAGTGAGTAGTTTGGATACTTGCCGTTCCCACGAATGGTAATGATGTCGCTCTCTGTCCACAGCCTGTTACTGTAATTACCGCCGAACAAGTATAGAAAGTCCCATAGATAACAATTTGGTTCAAAAACTATATCGTGTCATGTTTTGCACTTGACCATGCATGTGACTCTTTTGCAAATCCCAGAACCACTAAGTGATGCATGCTATTGAAGATCATATGTGCAATGCAGTGGTTAAAGATTAGTTTCAGGCTTTGAACATATAGTTTCATTGACCATAATGGTGGCTCAATCTACTTTTCATTTAAAGACAAATATTTTTCCTGGACATTTACTGTAGTTAACCCGCAATCATTCATCAGCTATGATACATCTGTGCTGTATCACTTGATCCGTGCGGTACTGTATATCGTGGCAATTTAAACCGGCACGGAAAATGCCAAGAGAAGAAATGTCATTGTCTGCAGGGCAGAAACAAGACCAGAATTAATACATTGTTTCTGTTTTTATGAATGGTTGAACATGAACATGTCCCTTAGCCCAAACACCTGCTCCACATGTCGAGGCTTTCATGCTAGATATTTGATACGTGAAATGAAATGGGAAACTTTCTGTAAGCTTGGCCAAACCAGCATGAAGTAAAATGGTAAATGGGCCAAATTAAGGATGCCTTTTGCACACTGCAGTGATTATCTTTGGAAGGGCTTAAAAAGAGTGACAAGTTTTACTGACAGCTTTGAATGAAAAGAGGAAGCTGATGGAAATGGCACAGGACTGCAGTCATGCAGGAGGTGTAAAGGGAAATCCGGCATTTGGTTTACAGAAAACAACCATACTTTTAAAACCAATGTTTGTGGACAGAAAAAGAATGATAGATTATTCAAGATAAGAAAAGACAGTGGCCATCCTTTCAAGAAATAAGTTTCTCACAGATAGAAATTCAGGTAGAATTGTTGCTCAGCAACAATTTAATCACCACGACTTTCCAAAATTCAAATGACGCATCTTTCGTTTACTCGTCACGTGCCTAATGTTTTGAGGAGATGAAGAGTTTGCAGATGTTTGAAGAGACTGAATGTTTAACAGTAATTACAAATATTTTCTTCGTATGACATGTTGATATACTTTCCAATCACTCTATTTCCCTTTAAAATCTGCTGATTTACGTTACATCAGAACGGATAAATATGCTTTCGTCGCTCTAGGGTCACTGGTCATACTTCTTTTTATGTTCCAGCCTTTTGAGGGCTAGAAGACGAATCCCCTCAGCTCCAGGTGTCAAGGCTACGTTCGAGTTTAAGACTAATCTTCACCTTCAGCAGAGTCTTGCCGCAAGTAAGTTTTTTTTTGTTTGAGGCCTTCCAAACATCATCGCAGAGGGAACCGTAGCAATTGCTGAAGTGTGTGCCCTTTAGAGGGCAATTTTGCAGTGTCAAGTAATTCTTAATCACACAACTTTGACATTTTACAGTGACCCAGAATACCTCCCATGGCCCACTTTCGTTTTAGCTGTACAGGGACTGTAGTTGTTGGTTAGCACACGTGCTAGCTTGAAATAGTCTTTCAACTGATTGCAGTCGCAAGATTCCTACAATCCTTCTCAACATACATACTGTATATGCTGATAAAGCACCGATCTCCGCTTGTGTTTGGGGGGAAATTAGTTTCCTTCATTTGCATTTTTGCCCAGCGGTCTCAGTTTTGTAAGCTAACGGGTTAATGTAAATGTAATATCAAGAGATGCCAGGAAATGATAAAGTCATGGAGGGCCGGCTTTAAATGTTATATCTGTAACTAAAACAAGAGACAAATTGTAAGGCCTCAAGGTGCTGTCAACTTGTCAATTACAAAGCACAATATTAGAGAAAAAAAAAGGTAAATATTGACACAGTTGACAAGGATATCAGGGTTCTTGTGTAAAAACAACTCATTAAAACTGCTGATTTGATAAGGTGCAGATCGGATATCAAATCGTCCCTCTCATCCCAGCCCCTTCATTTCTGTATATGTGTGCTTGATCCTTGATTGATGTACTTTGTTGTCTAGCTTACTGCTTTTGGAGCTGATTAAAAGAAAATAAACAAATGAGATAAAGATCGGTCTCGAATGCTCCTCAGGAGTTAACATTTTTCTTCTCTTATTTCAGCACAAAGGGGCTTCGATTCTTTTACATAACTGTTAAATAACTGCTAAATCAGCTGTTACAACTTTTTTTTTATTTATTATTTATTGACAATTCACAACTTGGTTGTTAAATTCATCTATACTTTCTTCAAAGTGCATGTAGCATGTTACCTGAGATGATATGTAAAGGTTCTCCAGGAGAGGCAACGTTTGGATAGAAATGCATAAAGGGAAATGGCAATGCAGGTTTCAAACTTAGTAATTGGACGTGAATTAAATACCCCTGCCGTTCGTTCCTGTAGATGCTGTAGGTTTCCTTTCTTCCCACAGTGCCCCCTATGGTCTCTCTAGCTCTTGCCACCCTTTGTTGCTGTTTCTTTCATCTTCTCATCATTTCCTTTTGTGACCATTGTTTTATTCTTTTCTCCATAATACTCTGGTCTTTCGATTTGCAATTAATTCTATTCTTTCCTCCTCTGATTTGATACTTAGTTCTTTTTCAATCCTCTCAGTGACTGGTTCTTTTTGCATCCTGATTTTTTTTTTTTTACCCAGTTCACCCATTTTAAATAGATTCTGCAAGATTTAAAACATCAGGCCCACCGACTTTTGTACAAACAAGGTGCATGGAGAAAGGAAAAAAATTTTAAAATTGTAATGTGTAATGTGATGGCATTAAAAATTAATTACTTTGTGGTATATTTATGTGGAGCATGCAGTGCGAAAGAAAAACTTGTCCAGATGAATCACAGTAATGTATTATAAACAATGCTGTTGACAAATCAGTTTGTCGTCACATTTATTGGGGTCATCAGAATATGACTGGTTCCTCTGACCAAAGGTTAACACTGAACTTCTTCATTTTTTTTTTGAGGGGGGGTGGGGGACACAATGACTGCAAAGAAAAATGAAATATTTGAAACGTGGAAGTAAGCTTCATGTCTTAAAAATTCCTTTTGGGGCTGTCAGGATTACAGCAAATGGATGACCATCTCTTACACATGACTGAAAGTTTGGCTTTGTCAAAGAGACAGAGAGAGAAAGGAGAGATGAGGGGAGGGTGGATTTTCCCACTCTAAAAATTTGTGGCTGTTTTTTACAATTTCCTTTTAGTTATAGTGGCTGAATCTGGATGATACTGAAAGCTATGCAATGTACTGCTTTCATCAGGAGAGGAAGGGGTGTGGTGGTTGGAGGGGGTAGGAGCAGGGCAGGGATACGACTCCAGAGATTCATGACTGTTTTTAATTGTTCATCTTGACAATGTCTTTGTGGTTTAATGGTGGTAGTGACTGAGGACTGAATAAGTCCCGTAGTCTTTAACGAGTACTTGTCCAAAGATTCATGACTTTTTTTTTTGTTGTTAACTCTTTCCTCCTTAGAGAGAGAAGATAAATACAAGACTGTGGAAGTTCCAGAAGAGTGAGTTTTTTTTTTTTTTGAGGGGTTTTAGCAAGTAATTTGACACTTCCAAGCACAACAACGTAAAGTGCAATTTGCCATTTTATGACAAAAACGTCTGTTGTTGTTAGTATACAGTAATGCGGGATTTAAAAAACTAAAATGGAAGCAATATTTTTGGTAGAGTGACTATTTTTGGTTTCGATGAAAATTGTAACCTTTGTAATCATGCATATGAGTGTGTTTGTACGTGTGTATGAATGTATGTGTGTGATGCCCTAGGTTGTAACTGCGATATCTTCAGAAGGGAAGCCTAGAGAGATCTCATATCTGGTATGAAGGTTTATCACATTGGGTAGAAGAACTGAATGTTTCTTATGGAGGTCAAAGGTCATTTGGGGTCAACAGGTCAACTTGTGAGAACCTTTTTGTTTTCAAGAAGGGAAGCTGGGACAGAACTCATATTTGGTATGTGTGTGTATCACATTAAGTAGAAGAACCTTATTGTTTTTTGTAGAAGTCAATGGTCATTTTGGGTCAGCAGATGTTAAATTGTGAAAACATAATACTTCAGGAAGGGAAACTTGGACAGATCACATACATTTTGGTATGTAAATAAATTAGATCGAGTAGAAGAATCATATTGTTTTAAGTGGAGGTCAAAGGTCATTTGGAGTCAACAGGGGTCGAATTGTGAAAGCATTGTGAACATGCATGGTATCTCAAGAAGGGAAACTTGGACAGATGTCATATGTGGTATGTTAATGTATTGCATTGACTATAAGAACCCTATTGCTTTTGGTATAGGACAAAGGTCATTTGGGGTCACATTGTGAAAACTGTGTAAACACGTTATCTCAAGAAAGGAAGCTTGGACAGACCTCATATTTGGTATATAGGTGTACCACATTAGATAGCAGAACCATATTGTTTTTGGTAGAGGTCAAAGGTCATTTGGGGGTCAACAAGAGTCACACTGTGGAAACATTCGAAACAGGATATCTCAAGGAGAGAAGCTTTGACAGATCTCACATACAGCCTAATGTGTATTTGCATTACATTGAGTAGAAGAACCCTTTTGTTTTTTGGTGGAGGTCAAATGTCATTTGGGATCAAGAGGGATCAAAGTGTGACAGCCTAGTAAACATAAAATCTCAAGGAGGGAAGCTTGGATGATCTCATGTGTAATGTGTAGGTTTTGTATCACTGAAATAGTAATATGCAGTTTTGCATGTTGACACTTGATACATATCAGTCATCATATATCAGATTCATGCAAATCCTGCTAATGAAATAATCAAAACCACAATGCAGTTATGCATTCTTATTATTCTGTTTCACCCTTCAGACTGCTACCTGTCACAGACAATGGGGAGACGGTTCATCAGTTCCTCGTTGGGGCCAGGTACAACAGGTTAGTATCAGGGACTCTTTGGTATCTCTTGCAGACTACAGTACTTCTTGTAGTGTAGTAGCATTTACATGTAGTTACAGTACATCAGGAAGCTGTTCCTAAGAAATGAAATGCTTTGAAGTACGGTTGTCTCCCACCAAGGTCACACAGTTATCTGAATTTTGTATCGTGTTTAGGCAACTCTTACATGACTTATACAGTACAGGATGAGACAGTAAACACAATACTGTATTTGTTGCCTGTTACAATTGCCAAAAAGTTTAGATGTCCCAACTTGCTACAGCATTGCCAGCCATCAAAGATATTTTGTCTGTATTTTTGCAGGTTGGGGTCGCGTATAACATTATATCATCTAAGTTGTGTGTCAAAACATAAAAAAGAATCTACATATAGGAAAGTTCCTGAATCATCTCATCCACATCTCAAAACCAGACTTCTGCCTCTTCAGCTTTGTTAATATTTCCATCCAATAACCCCTGTTCTGATATACCGGTCTATCTTGATTTGGAAGAGATAACAAGTCATTTGCATGACACAAAAGTGAAAAGGAGTCAAATCCATACTACTCATTACGTAAAATTTTTTTTACAACACCAGAGAAAATCTAGTAAGATAATTAAACTTTCAGTTGCCTCTCCTTCCCTGTTTACTGAGGTAGTGATGGTTATAAGCTATTTTCCCTTCAATATAGTTGTGGTGCATTAATTTATGCATATGAAAAATTTGGAAACATGTGATTCCCTGTTTAGGCCACCACCTTGAAAAATTACCTTGGAAGTTTCTGCCTGAATCTTGAGATGAAATTGAAACTTCACCCTCTATGTATAATTGATTGTTTGTCCTTCCAGGTGCTCAGGAATTTTTGCTCCAAGGCCCCCAAGTGGGCCCAATGAACCACTTTACTGTATGACATTCTGTTCCATTCTGTTTTGGTCCAAGGTCCCATGTGGGCCCCTTGGTCCCATTGTATGGAATTTTTAGATTCTGTACATGTGCACTCAAATTTTGGGTTCTAGACCAGAGATGTGCTTTATGGCCCATTGTGTAAAATTTGCAAAATTGGGAACCTCTCCATGTTTAAACAGAGTTGGCAGTCTGTCCTCTGACATCATGGGCTGTGATCCGTGTATGGTTTTCTAGGTGTTTTGGTCGAAGTTCCCACCCATGCATGTTATCATGCATACATGTGAGTGTACAGTATGTACAGTATGTCGGTGATGCCATACCTTATGAACATGACATATCACAAGGAAGGAAGCTTAGACAAATCTCATATTTGTTATGAAGGTGTACCTTAATGAGCTCAATAAGCCTATTGTTGTGGGTAGAGGTCAAAGGTCATTTGGGATCAAGACTGGTGAAATTGTGAAAACCCTGGAAATGCAGTACAGTTTCTCCAAAAGGAAAGCTTGGACAAATCTCATATTTGGTGTGTAAGTGTACCTTATTGAGTACAGTAAGCCTGTTTTTTGGCACAGGTACAGTAAAAGGTTGTTTGGGGTCAACATATTTTCACCTTGTGCAATATGCCAGATTCAAAGTGCTCATAATTGAATCATGAAAACCAAATTGTCTTTGGGCTTTCTGGTTGATGACATGCAGAGTGCTTTTCTTCTCGATTAGCTATATAGGTCCATTTTGTAAAGGCCTGTCATAATGACACTTGAGTAGTGATCTGTTTATGGTTTGCTGGATGTCTTGGTCCAAGCTCCATGTGGGCCCTACGACCTCTATGAAAGTCACACAGTCCTACCAACTCTCTCATACAGTGGTGAATGATTTTTCATAACAATAGTCTGTCAGTGGTTCCTATCACTTGCCATAATGATGATCTGCATTGATGGTACCTTCAGAGTGTGCAGGTTTGAGTTTCTGCTCTTGTCTTCTTTTTGCTTGCCATGTCAGATCATACTGTACATCATGAGGTAAGATCATATGATTTAAAGTTGTTCTCATTTTTCACATAATTATCATACAATATTGCACACGTTGCATTATGTGTCCCAGTCTTCACCCAAAATGACATGGCAACACCGAGTCTTTTTTCTCTGATGGAGAGAAGCTTGTTGGGTCTTTTTGTTTGCAATGGCACAAGTGTGCTCCAACATGCATGACTCTGCAAATTGCTAGTGTATGTCGTAGACTGTACTGATAACACCCATCTGTAACAGTTTGACGGCCATGACAATCGTTGCCATCGGTTATTTTGAGCCCTGAGCTGATGTGGAAATGTAAGGAAAAACATTATGGCAGCATTAAATGTTATTTTGTATGTATACATTAATTTGTCAGATGTGTTTTGTCTCCTTTTATCTCAGGGGTCACTACCGAGATGCGAAATGCTTAAATGATCTGGGACTTTACGTTTGTAGAGACGACACCACCAAATGCTTCCTGAGAACATCTTCAAGCCATCAGCATGTATCACCTAGGACGCAACCTTCGGGTAATCACGTTTTTCTAGAATGTCTGTGCCCACATGTCCACGGACAAACTAAATTAGCTTTTTGCAGGAGTAATCAACTGGAATGGCTAGCATAGAGTACTGCTTGCTACATAACTTCTAGAATCAAGATTCTAGAGTATCCCTTTTTATTTGAACAAATTCTTTCAGTTTCTTTGTGTAATTAGCCATTAATTGGCAATATATCCAGTCTTATTCAGTTGAAATTCATTTCTTTGCTGGAACAAGCTATGAAGGTGGGGAGGTTGGCTGGATAGGATTAGCCAACCGCATAGGATTGAAAAAAAAATGGAAGGAGAGTTGTTACAGTAGCATATGAAGTAGCACTTCTTGGGCCCCTCTTATTATCATCATGGTAGCATTGTTACATCTCTGGCACTAACAGAAATGTGACTTTTTGGTAAGAAATCAGAGATAAATTTTGCTTTGTATTACCTTGCAGACTTCTTGTCAAATGGCAAACTGACCCAGAGTTTGTCCTCTATCCGAAGTAGTCAGTGTGGATCTAAAGGTCCGTCTTTGAGACCAAAGAGTGCCTGGGTTGGTAGGAAGTTCAAGCAGGCATGGGCCTCTGCACCTCGGTCGTCCCCAACTGACAGCAGAGACAGCTTTGAATCCTCCCCGGGGAACCAGTCAAAACCCAGCACGAAAGTGAAAGTCATAGACGGAAGCTGTCTGGAATCAAAAGACCAGACATCTTCGTCAAGTAGCTTTCAAGAGGATGGCTGTGTGCTATGTGAGACTGGTGTTACCCTCTGTAAGGGAAGCATCCCTGCGTGGTCTACATCAGAGAGAAGGAACTCTAACCCTGCCAGGCTATGGTCTGGAAGGAAGAAGGGTTACGGCAAAAGGACCACAGAAGATGGTGCCAAGGACAGAATGAAAGGAGAGGGGATTGTAGAACCTCCTACAGTGGCCAATGTACCCAAACAAGTACAACAGATGGTACTTCAACAGTACCATTTAAGGATTATGGGTAAGGCATATGTGTTAAATCCTTTATTACCATATATTTGTGTTTGTGCAGGCATCGTGTGCAAGGTAACATGTTTAGCAACTCTTGAGAAACATTTACTTCCCAGCATTTGAATCTCTGTGTCAAGCATGTGACTTTCAGCTACTGTAGAACCTCAGAAACCTCAGAAGTCTGCCCTCTTGACCTCACTTGCCAGAGGTCATGCTACACGCTGGATTTTAGGCTACATAGAAGTTTTGGTTTTGTTGATAAGAGAAACCTATGTGTGTGAGATGCTCACAAGATATCTAGGGAGAGGTACTTCCTAAAGTTCTCATACTCAGTATATATCCAGTAGGAGAACACTATTGTTTTTGGTAGAGGTCATCAGAATTCAAGCACTGAAAATTTTGTGATGATAGTATCTCAAGATTGGAATCATGGAGACTTTTGATACTTAGAATGTGGAAAGTTCATTACATTGAGTTGAAAATTCCATTGTTTTTGGTAGAGGTCAAAAGTCATCTAAGGTCAAACACTGAAAGCTCTGTTTACACAACAGTAGATGCAAGAAGCCTTTCATTTCTGGTGGAAGTCATCAGGGGTCAAACAATATCTCAAGGTGGGATTCACGATAGCTTTTGATACCATGTGAATGTATCATATCAAGAAGAATAATGGTGTTGTTTTTGGTGGAATTGGAAGGTCATCTGATGTCACCAGAGGTCAAACACTGAAACTTTTTGAACATAATAACCAACCAGAATGCAGAAATGCATTGTGGTTTTGATGATCTAAGAGAAATTTTTTCAGAATCTGATATAATAGCATTGTGTCACATTTTCACAATTTG
>VJOZ01002360.1:0-26683 GCA_009801055.1 Stichopus horrens | reverse complement strand
GTTCCTCTACTCAATGTGGTTCACTTACATACCAAATATGAGATCTCTCCAAGCTTCCCCTTTAGATATCATGTTAAAAGGTTTTCACCTTTTGACCCCTGTTGACCCCTAAATGACCTTTACCTAAAACAATAGGGTTCTTCCACTCGATGTGGTACATCTACATACTAGATATAAGATGTTTAAGCTTCTCTTCTTGAGATATTGTGTTTACAAGGTTTTCACATTTTGACCCCTGTTGACCCCAAATGACCTTGACCTCCACCAGAAACAACAGACTTATTCTTCTCAATATGGTTCACCTACGTACCAAATATGAGATCTGTCCATGCATCCCTCCTTGAGATATCGTGTTTACAAGGTAAGGCATCACGGACATACATACACACACACATATGCATGATTACAAAGGTTGCGATTATCATCGAAACCAAAAATCATCTGGTATATTGAATCCATATAGGGTTCACTACCATTAAGTTCTGGGGGCCCTACTGTTACAGTATGACTTGTCATTTCTTGTGAACATCAACCTCAATACATTCTTGTCTTCCCTCTCAACAATTCGTGTGTCACCACGGCTAATATTTGGTCTGTACGTGAATCATATTACATATATTTTACATACAAGCACCCTCCCATAATATCAATTTGTCAATGAGATGCAAAACCCAAAAATCATTAAATCTTTGTGCCTATGCATGTTCTGGTTTTTGTGTTCATGGCTGACGAACTGACCTTTAAAGGTGTCTATGAAGACAATGATGGCGGTGGGAGCAATGGACATGGACATTTTTCCGTAAAAAAAGAGAATGTGACAGGTTTTTTTGAAGGTGGTGGCTGAATGGGAATAAAATATCACTCCAGCTGAAAATGATCTTACTAGAATGCTTTCAGCTTTCCTTAAAGTATCTATTCAATGAATGTTTTAATTTCCTGAGTCACACCTGTAAGTGCAAGCAGACCTTAAATTCTGCTATCAAATGTAGGACACCTTGCCCCCTGTAACATCTGCCCTGATGTTTTAAGGGTGACTGTGATCAGTCACACCAGTGTTAAAAGAAAGGAAAACAGAGGCTCCGAGGTGCCTTGAGCATGTTCATTACTTTGATAGTGCTATACACTCCATTGAATCTTCCAGTATATTGTTACAACGGTAGTTAAGCTCATGTTGACATTTACAGTGCATTCACTTAAAGACTCATGCCATAAAATCACCACCACTCTGAAATATGCCTCTAAGGTGAATTTGAAATACTGTAGTTATTAAATGAGAAACACACAGTGCAAAATTAATTTTACATCTGCAACATCTGTTTGCTAGTGAGGTAGTACAGCTTTGCCACTGACGTATGAATCGACACAATTCTGTGAGGGTGAATACACCAGGACTCTATTTTTGGTATTCTTAAACCAATGCTTCAAATGTCACAACCTGTCTTTTGTTTGGTTTCCCCAACAGGGAGGAAAGTGGAAGTTGAAGATGGCATACCATCGGCTCCCAGGTCTAATTTTCTTTATCAAAATGTCAGAACTGTAAAAACGTCACCACGAGCTTCCGTCCCGACCCCCGGAGGGCACGCAAACATCAATAGAAACAACAACACTCGGAAAAACAGGAATGCCAGGAAAGATGATCTCTCTGAACCGGAGAGACCTGCCAGTCAGATTTCAGTCCACATAACGAGCACAAAAAGTCCGTCTGAAGATGGGGAAGGTGATGAAAGGTGCAGCCCAGAGAGGGACATCACAGTCACCAGCGATGAAAGGTTAGAAGCACATGGTGACCAGGAAGTCAAATGTACTAGCAAAACAGAACAGGAAAATATAAAGGAAGAAACTGTGATGAAGGAGGGTGAAGAGGATGACATTAGGGAGCAAGATGTCGACAGAGAGACCCTCTGTAAAGTGGACCTAAGCTCTGAGGAAATGGAATCTTGCCCTGTGAATGAGGCAGAGAGCCAAAGTGAAGAGACGAGCGGACTTTTGAATAAAATGATGATCGAGGATAGCGGCAGTAATGACAATTTCAACAATCATGGAATGACAGAGTAAATATAAAATGGCAAGAATTCCCAAGAACATTTTGTGCCACATGTTTTCTGCAGGCAAGTGTGTGTGAACAAGATGTACAACAAAAACTGTATTGTTGTTGGTGGCAGGTAAAAGTGGTCACTTGGGGTCAAATTGTGAAAATGGCAGGATGCCGCCTTTTGGTGGAGGTCAACGAACACCCTAATGGCTATGTTCATGAACAAAATGCCTCACTCAGTGGACAAATTGTTAAAATATTATGAGGCTATGGTCATTTGGGGGTCAATATATCCTTTGGGCTTTCTGGCTGTTTATGCATTCTTGTCTGTTTAGGGTTATAGGTGGATAAATTTGTGTGTCCTCATGAATGAACATCCTCCTGGCTTCAGAGAAAATAATGTATGACTCTATAATACAAATTTGCTGTATTTACTTACATGCTCTTTCTTATGGGTCTTTTTTCAAATGACAGAGGAGCAGCATATCATGTTTTGTAAACTGTTACATCATAAATGTGTCTTTTTGGTGCATCTGAACATTCCGACCTGACCACACTGAGCGAGTACTTATACACCATTGACCACCCTGAGTTATCTTCTAAGACCTTTTTGCATGATACAACATGAGACGGTATCTAGATATACCATTATGGTCAGGGTATGTTCCTCTTGAGAAGGCATAAACTTGTACGATATCACATCGTGACACACGTTACACCAGGAAGCTGTTACAAGGAGATTTGACAGAAAATTTAATTACTGCAAATTGAGTGAAGATAAGCTATTCAAGTACGTGGAAGGTATTTAGTGTACTTGTTAGTTGAACAATTAGCTCACTTGGAACAATGGTTTGAACCCAGGTGGCAGACAACTTGTACAATGTACAATGAGTACAGTTATCCTTGCTGTAAGCAAGGGATCGCAAGAGGAAGAAGTAACAAATGACACATACCATATTGCATTTACTTTTTGATCTTGTTAAACATGTCAAAGATGACTCAGGTTACAGCAAGAGTCATGTTTTGAAGTTCGAATAGTTTTTTTTACTGAACAAGGGATATGAATAGTTTTATTAGTTTGTATGGCATCAGGACTAGGAGGAAAATTATATTGGTTTCTTCATCTTTTGGTAGATTTTGTGATATGTAAAAAATTTGAAACTTTGTATGTCATAGAGATGGATGATGGATATGTTACAACCTATATGAGAAAAGGTAGAATCGAAGTTGACTTCTACAATCAACAAAAATGCCCTAAAGTAGTCAGTTTGGATCACAGCATTAAGGTATGACGATTTCACAAAAAAATATTATTCTACGCTCGTGATTTTCATCATTTTCATAAGATAAACGTTTTCCACCATAGTAGTCTTTTGGGACGAAACACAGAACAGAAAAAAAAATTATACATCTAAATATTCAAATGAAACTGAATAAGAAACAGTGTCTGTGGCCACACAAACAAGTCAGAATTAAGAAAATGACAGTTTACAAAAAGGCCTCAAGACATATTGCAAAGGTCATCTGAGGTCACCAGATGTCAAACACTAAATATGACCTAGTTATCACATACAATGAGCATCTGGGGCCACCACTACTAAGCTTTGTAAAGCCTTAAGACCTCAATGCATTCTAGTGACCAATTCCACCAAAATGACGTTAACTTGGTCCGGGTTCCAGATCTAAAATTAACGCACACACTCCCAAAAGTGGTTCAACCACTCCCAGATAGTTACGACCGAGTGGCAGGGTCATTCTGCCATTGGTTCCTTTCATCGTCGGAGCACTGTTATCCGCACCTTGGTCTCCAGAGGAGAAGTTCATGCTTCTGAGGCAATTACGCCCCCACTACGTTGCAATCTACCACTGCTACCTTTTCACGTACGGTTTCTTGCTTAGCCGTGACGGCTGTCTGACGCTTCGGGTGGCCGAACCAGTCTGGTGCACTGGGGTGACTTTGAAATCCTCTGCTGATTGGGACATCTGTTTCAATTTGTTCTCGATGGCTTTGATTTTCATGTTTATTCTGCAAAATTTAAACGATATGAGAGTGGGTTGAGAAAATGAATTAGTGTAGGGACTACAAGCGGCTCCCTTCCTGTACTTTTTTAACACCCTAGAATAAAATATATCACATACACACACACACAAACACGCACACACAATCAGGAAACATTAAATTCACCATTTGTCAAACAGTTACCTTGATGTCTTGTCTCCTTTGCTTGGAGCACCTCTTGTTGATGTACTTGAAGACTGCCCTCCTAACACTGATGGTAACTTTTCGGGATTCAGCTCGCAGTTTGTCTCCACCTTAATTTTGACAGGCTCTGAAGGAATCTAAGGCAAAACATGAGAGTATATACGTAGAGTGCTTGCCTGAAAAGAACAAATCCACATGTTGCTGTTATTAGCACAAATGTTCCCCTTCATTGATGATAGGAGTCTGTTCTGCTGAAATTGTTCGGCTCAGCTAAGATCAGCTTAACTTTGTGATTCCTCGCCAATATCTCCTCTTTTCCACACACACATAATCACTTCAAACAAAAGTGACCGATGGAGAGAGGACGAAAACAAAAGAGAGAACACAAGAATGTAAACCACATAAGAAAATTGTGGTAATGAAGAATAACATATACAGTATCTCTTAAGCAAGGTAGCTCATAAGTGGATACAGAGTTCCTGACACCAAAAATGTGGTTAAAAGTCTGCAAAGGCGACTTGAAAATTACTTCCCTGCTTAAGGGTAGTTCCCTTGGGAAAAGGTGACTAAAACAAAGTACTTTATCAATCTTGACAGGGAGTTGCTGGCAAATTAATTACTGATAAATGTAAAAAGCTGTTATGTGATGTTAAATGACTGTTCGGAGAGGCTTAAAAAAAATGGACTTTTAATAGTATGTTGAAGACAATGAGACCAATTCTATTTAGCAACATTTACCTGCCATTAAACATCTACTTTTTAGCGAGGGGAGTGGGTGGAAATGATCCATCCATGTGTGATGACACAATATGATGGTTGACTTCCCCAAAATATTACCAAATTGTTATCTGTCCAAAAACATTGGATTTTGCTCTAAGAACAAATCTCTAAGGTCATAACTATGCAATTGTAACATTTGAATAAGTATGAAAACATGATTTTCAACCACGAGGCAATTCAAATAAACAAAGATCATCAACTGCTACCAATTTTTACAGTTTGAAGTGCTAGTTACATTCAGTTGCTGAGATATCTTTAATGTGTTCATACTTTAACCTCTGGTGACCTCATGTGATTTTAACCTCCATTAAATTAAATGGAGGTCATTTACCTATTGTGGACTACCAATGAAACACCTTTAAAGTTCAAGCACCTTTCTCCCCATGGGACACTCTGTTTACATGGTTTTAAAGCTAATTGAGTGACTTCAAGTGACCGTTGACCTCCATAAAACATATCAGCCATGATGTACTTATTGGCTGCTACCGATGGCTACAGCAACATTTGGTTGCTGAGATATCTCCCTTTGACTGGTTTTCATACTTCAAGCTCTGGTGACTTTAACTGACCTTTAGCCCCCATGGAAACAATAGGCATTATCTACTCGCAATGGACTACCGACACTCCAACTTTGAAGTTCAAGCACTTTTCCCTTCTTGAGATATTGTGTTTACAAGACAGGGCATCAAATACGCAGAAAATACAAACACCCCATTGCAGAGATTGCTCGCCCCCCTTCAGCAAGGAATCAAAAATTCTACTGGCAGGACCAGTCATGAGGTTCTAAGGATTAACTTGGGGGCTAGGTTAGGGTCAATGACCAAGTGCATAATGCACTTGTATTGCAAGACAACAATGCAGATCTCTATGGACCTCAAGAAAAAAAAAATCGGTCGATGATAAAGAAAAAAAAGTTTTCACCTAGGGAGAAATGAATGGATAAATTACAACCACATCTGATGATGTAATGGAAGTAGAATTTGGAGCTGCTTTCTGTCTTCTAATCTTTTTAAATGGTTTGCTTGTAAAGCAATGTATTCACACAATTCAGCAAACTTCCTCATTTTGTGAACTTACATAGGCAAACACCTCACCTTGGCAAACATCACCACAGAATTTATATGTGCTATTTCATTGTTTGACCAAAGTCTGTATATCATTTACGAATAAAGTTCAAATAAAAGAAGAAACAAAAAAAGAAACACATTCTTAAATCCAACTTGTCAACAAATCTGTAGGGTCACAAAGACATTCCATAAATCAAATTATCCTCAATCTTGCGTCGCGCCTCTAATTTGATCAAGACTGAATTTACCGTCAGACCCTCTGTCCTTTTTTTTTGTCAACTTTCTCCATTGCTGTTTTTGTCTCTTAATTTTCTTGTTCAACGAATTGTCAGTGGTAAACCTTCGTCCCAGGGCTAAAATTTTACATCCTTAAGTCGATTCGGCCATTGAAAACTGGAAATTACAGAATAACTCTTGAGGTCTTTTCTGACGTCCAAAATTTGACATGTGTCAACTCTGACATGTGTATTTCAAAACATGGGTTCTAAGTCCCTCTAATGCCATTCTTAAAGTAGTTATCTGGCAAGATTTGACATTTACACTGAGGGGACAGGGACAGGGGGAGATTCGATGAGGATGAGCACACAGAGAGTGTGCGGTCCCTCCCTTTGCCGGTTGGTCAAAAACCCGGCACGGGTTCTAGGAAACAGCGATAGAAATCCTCTAAATTTAATTCTCCACCTACAAAAATCTTAATGTAATATGAGACTCCTTTTGACTTTGCTTGCACTTCTGTTTTAAGACACAGAACTGCTTCCAGTCAGCCATTGTGAAACCTCAGCTAAATGGTTTTGGTTTGTAAAACTGTATGGCTCCGTCAGGGGCTGCATACAAAGTCAGTAACAACGAACAAGCCCCATTTTTCAGAACTATGTATCAACCAATTAAATTCTAGCACCAGGCTCGCGCCTCTCGTTGCTATACTTACGAAAGCAATTCATTTCACAAATTTTGCAAGATGCTTATCTTCCTGAAAGAAAGAATGGTAATATGGATAAAAGAAGCACCCGTGCAGAATTTCTGGAACTGGCACCACTTAGAAAGCAACTGAGACAAAAAACAGAGCCCCATTAGGCCGAGCTTGTGTCAAAGAAAACCTGAAGTAAACAATAACTAGGTACGTGAACTTGAGGACACTCTAGAAGCATCTGACCCAACTCAGATGCGCCTTTCTTGCTTCTTATTTGAGCAATTTCTTGCCTGAGTAATTTGACCCCCGTTGATGCCGAAAGACCTTTGACCTCCACCAAATATTACAGACACCTATCACCTATGTATTACATATCAGGGTCCTATCCAAGCTTTCATTCTGGAAGAATCATTTTTACTGTACAAGGTCGTCACTAATTTAACCCCTGTTGACTTTGACTAAATATGTAGGTGAACCTACAACTGAGAGATATTGTGTTTACGAGGTAGCTCTTCTGGTTGTCAAACTGAACCAACACAATGTGGTCCATTTGAAGTCCACCAATAAAATCAGAGTGGGCTTCAACGGTCAAGATGTTGTACCACAAGGTTTTCAGAATTTCACTTCTGCTGACTTCGAATGAGTCTTAACCATCACCATCACCAAAAACATGTAATGCTCTTGGTTTATCAAAATAACATATTTTCATGAGATCACTCCAGGCTACCTTCCTGGAATATCACATTGACAAGCTTTTCACTTTGACTTATGCTGGCCTCACATGACCTTTGACCTTCACGAAATACAATAGGGTTCTCGTACTCCATGTTGTCCATCATCATACATACATACTTAGCGTCATTATTTCATAAATTAAAATGCACATCGCAACCACAAATATTTTTTCAAAATTTTCAGTCAACCAAAAAAAGTGTCAAAGCTTGGGTATAAAAGTCCAACACATAGCAAAGGCATCAATAATTTAGTTTCATACTTCATGTAAGCCAACCTCCAACTGACTGGAATAGACACCTGCTCTCACAGTCATATTCACCTGACTTACATGAAGCAGTGGCATGGCTAGGATTTTTTGTTGAGGGAGGGGGAGGTGATGAGGATTAAGATTTAACACTAGAGGAAAGATTTTGGTGGGGACTCCCTTTTCCTATCTAAGCAGAGCGCCACCATGATTGGTGTGGAGTATACAGCCATGAACTTTGAGACTTTAAATCATTTCAGATCGTCAGAAATGGCACTCAATAGGCTTAATAGAAGCCATACAAGATGTACAATTTTTGTTTGATTTTCATTTTGTTCTCAAACACGTTTCTGTGAGGACGGATTAGTTCAGCGGGCCAAATGGCGGACGTGGGGTTAATCCAATTGTAATACCCAAGCAACGCCCTTGTTCTTGCAACCACAAACTTTTGATTAACCATCATCAAAAAATATGAAAAACTACTGTATTCAGACATTTACAGACATACTGTAGCTACACAAGCCCACTTAACCTGCTGACCCAAATTTTCAGTACAGCTTTGCAAGATTACATAAACAAGAAAGCCAAGAGGCTTAGTGATTCGTTGCCATATGGTTATATTATAACAAACAAGTGCCATTTCAGACACTTCAGAACAATATCTCCAGCAGCAGCAGCAGCAGCACCAATATCTCTAGCATACATTCCATTCATCAATGAATGCACTTAAACTGGAATTTTATTGGGGAAAAAAAATCAATTTCAAGCAATCCAACACTCTGAATTGGATATAATACCCTTAAGATGGAAGCACTGGGCATGTTTCTCATAGGACAATGTCATAGGATAATGTGAAAGTACACTTGTCTTCTGTGAAAGGAAGTCCTACCTTTGCTTCAGCGGAACTCCCATGATAAAGGACTAGCTACGGTAGCTGAAGATATAATGAATGCATGCATCATGTTGTGAAGAAACTATGGAACCATGACTATTTTTAACTTCCTTGTTCTGCCCTGATAAAAATGAATTCCAAAAAACCTGATTGAAAACCTACCAGGTATATATTCCACGTTAATCGTGTTTCTTAAAAATTAACGATTTTCTGGTGCAGAAATCACAGAAAAAAATCATTTAACAATTTAGAGCACTCGTTGAAATGTTTGTTTGGTGGAAGCATTAATGGGAAGCACTGATCACGTTCTGATGGATTGCTGAATGCAGGGGGTTGCCAAACTGATACTCACTAAAATTAACGATTAATGAAAGAATTTTCAAATGTTTCATGTGTTTAGATTTGACCACCTAACTCACAGCTAGACTGTCATGTCTGACCGCTCAGACTACCACAAAAGATTATGTTACTTTGTGTCCATGAGTACTGGGGTCCTTTTCCCACCATGGGATGAGTAAATAAGATATTCTCCAGCATAGGGAGTGGGTCATACTTTCACAAACGCAATAATTAAATTTACTATTGGCAAAAAATCAGTACATAGTGTTATAGTACATGACCTTTTTGAGATGATCACGACAATTAAACAAATAAACAATAGATATTAAAAAGATAAGTTCGTGGCAATCTACGAGAGTTTCTCCAAAAGTGGAAGTTAAGTGGCATTATCTCGATGAATATCAGTGGATTGATTTTATCGAGTAGCCTGCTGATTTTTTTTTATCCCACATTGCCAGTGGGGGGCTCGACAATGTTATAGGGGGCTTGTGCCCCCCCAAACTTCCTCCGTAGGTATGCCACTGACACAAAGTATATACAGTGCCACTTTATCAAAATATTGACGCAGCATGGAAATTACAGGGACTGGCCACAGAAGGAAATCAAGTTTCAAAGAAACATTAACGTAGCTTAAGAGATGTGAAACTTGAGGTGACTCGGAATCATGACCACAGAACCCTATATTCAGACAGCAATATACTGATATAAAAGATCAAGTAACGGCATGGGATCTGTAAGACTGTCTATTTGTATTTACAGAGTGGTATTGAAGAGAGCTCATACACAGAATGTCAGCAATGTGCCATGTTTACTGCACATTAAGTGATGACTTGGTCTAGATATCACGCTTTGAAGCCTGCATTAGAAACCAAAATTTACAAACTGCAGTTCACATCAAAGGTTTACAAACATGGAGCAGGGGTGACAAACTTATTTTTCGGTGAGATGAAATTCATGTTAATTATGGACATGATTTTACATTTCATCATAAACTGGTTCCATTATGTATGAACCCAGAGAATGACATGTAGGCTCAGACACGTCCACTGTGCAAGAAGATGCATTATGGGTATTATACACTCAGATTTCAGTGTATTCATATCAGGATTAAAAACGAAACATTCAAATTTGCTGTATAAACAAGCTGTATAATGTGTAAACAAGTCGATCATCTGATATGTCCAGGCTTTGAGAAAGTTTGTCCTATAAATTGGTGATGAGGTTGACCTGGTGGAAGGTTCCTAAATGGAAAAAAAAAAAAAAAAAATTGGCCAATACCACTATAGTTGAAAGATTATTAGTACATCTTCTCAATTTTGAGAGGGAATATTTCAAGTGTGCAACATCGTCTTTTCATATTGCATGTAGTATTTAAAAAAAAGATAAACATTTGATAGCAGATCTATGGTACAGTACTTCACTAACAATTTTTTTATTTTTCTGGAGTTGTTAAAAAAAAAATACAAATTTCTGATCTGATTGAAATTAAATCACGTACTTGGGCATTTAAAGCATGAGGTACTCTGTAACATTGGGCAAAGGGCACTGATCTTTAGAATTATACTCATTTGCATACCAGTCCATCAAATTCTATCAACTATTGAACAGATAAAACACCTGACCATGACACAGCTGACAAACCATGAAAGAACAAATGACCGATGAAATACACTACAACAAGGCAGGCTTGACAGCGATACACAATATAGGATTTGATCAATGTTGCCTCAACGTGAAAAAAAAAAAAGTAATCAAAGCAGTCACTGGGATGCACTTTTGATGAAGGCTGAAGTTTAGCTACATAATGAGACCAAAATACCAAGTTCTCCCTTTCACAAATTGAGCAAACGGAGGGTCTCAAGTGACCACCATGAAAATCTTTGGAGGATAAAAGCAGTCGCACCACAAAGGAACCAGCGGGTGCATTTTTACAGAGAAGTGGTGGTTCATCAAGGTTATTTTTGACAAATCTAAATGCTAGGAGGGTGTAAAACTAGTTTTGACAGGCAGGTTCATGGATTCAATTTTAGTTTCTTCGAAGAAGTTCACTGTGCTTATTATGTAAGGTAACTACTTTGCAGTGAGGTGCATGTCAATTTAGAACACAAAACGCATGGTTGAGTTGACTGTGCGTGCAACGTTGCCAGATGCGAAGTGTTTATGCCTGTCCTAACTGATTCTACACTAACTTTGATCTTTACGACCAGAGTGGTAAAGTCTTAGGCTAGCTTTCCGTAATTCTTGTCTTTATTTTTTTTTAATTTACATAGAACATTCATCAGTCACAAAATTTGCCTCTGTGGTAAAATAAACAACACTCGTTCCATACTTTGCGGACTGACAGATGTCATATTTTCACCATGTGACGCAGTTTTTCCAGGAGTTCCTCTTGAAGTTCAAGGAAACCATTGCATGTACAGTATGACATCCCAATATATATGCTATTAAGACTGACAATATCTGGGCCAGTGTAGGCCAATATAATGGGACCAGAGATGATATTAACAGGTCAGTGCCTCACTTTTACAGGTTTTGTTTATACCAACCTGGGGCTGACAACAGCTTTGAATGTAGACAAACTTACATTCACAATACAGTAGTATTAAACAGTATTAGTAATGATAGACATTACTGTAGTTTCAAATCATTACAGTAGCACTGGCCATTATGCTTGAAGTGAACTGTACCTGGATGTGAGTACAGTACCTCAGTGACCAACTGCAAAAAGGAGACTGATATCGTACAGATCATTAGGTGAGAAACAGATTTACGGTACGTCAAAATGATGGATGGCGTACGACGTGTGCAAACAAGCCTAATGCACAACTTCATTAACTGTTCCCTTCCAGGTGTTTTCTTTTTTCTTCTTCTTCTTCTCCTTCTTCTTCTTTTTCAAAAATACATGTTGCGGCTTTCATTTGTGCTAGGATGCCATTGCTGATCTGTACAATGTGGTGACTTCAACTGACTGGGGTTGTGAACCCCAAGTTATTTTATACTTCACTTGCTTAAATACAGAAAATTGCACACAGTGGTTGTGAGCTGTATCCTATTTTTATGAAACTGTGAAAATCAAACTTAACAGCTCATTGGCGTATCCACACCAAGCTAAGCATCACTGGTAGGGTGAAGAATTAAATGATTCAAGACCAAACATTGAAAAAGGTTCCTCATCTTGGGAAGACGACTTTGCCCTTGAGGAGTCCCCATTAGTTATACGTATAGGATGTCACCGAGTGACTCATTTTAAGTGAAACGTTCCGCAGAGTAGAATGCTAAGCTTTGGGGCCAACACAACAGTCTTTAAAGGTCATCAGTAGTGGCCCCAAATGCTAGCTGGATAAAAGAATTTGAAAGGCTCCTTAGCCACTGAATGGCTAGCCATCTTACATTAAACACACTTAAATCATTTCTTCCATAAGAACAAAATTGCAAGTTTAGTAGACAAAAAAAAGGAAATAAACCAGGATGCACAAATGCATTGTGGTTTTGATGATTTCATTATGAGGGCTTCTTACACTGAACAAGATACACCCTCAGTCCAAATGTGAGATCTGCACAAGTTTCCCATCTTGAGATATTGTGTTTACAAGGTTTCCACTATCTTACCCCTGTTGACCCAAATGACCTTTGACCTCCACCATGCATTATAAGATTCTTATACTCCAAAAGATACACATACATATCAAATATGAAATCTGCACAAGTTTTCCATCTGGAGATTTTGTGTTTACAAGGTTTCCACTATTTGACCCCTATTGACCTCCACCAAAAACCAATAGGCTTCTTGCACTCAACAAGGTGCACCCACATACCAAATATAAGCCAGAACGAGCTTCTTTTCTTGAGATGTGTTTACAATGTTCTCACTATTTGTTGAACCCAAACAACCTTTGACCACCACCAAAAACAACTGACATCATGTACTCGATATGGTACACCTACATACAGTACCAAATATGATCTGTACAAGTTTCCCTTCTAGAGATATTGCGTTTACAAGGTAGGCATCACAAACATACATATATACACACACGCACATGCATACACACATACATACACCCACATGATTACAAAGGTTGGGATTTCATGGAAACCATAAGTGGAAAAAGGCATATATGGAACTCACTAAAATATGCCATGTACCGTCTTTGGAAGGGATCAATGGAAGGTCCAACTACAAAACACGTACACAGGAAATGCATATTGCATCTAAAATACTAGTCCAGACAATCTACATATCCATAAATGAGAAGGTATCAATGATCATCAAGCGGCATTTTTCCTGTAAAAGCAACATCTGCTTGGTGCACAAAAGCACTGAAAATGCAACACATTTTATGATAAATAGCATACAAGGCAACCTCCATGCATAATTCATAATCACAGCATGCATGATGACGTAAAAATTGCACAATGGGCTTGGTGGGCATATTCAACAAGAATTCAAGAATACTGTGTGGTTTCGATGATGCGATTCAAAATAATTTACAAAGGCAAACGGAATTGGGGTACGATGAATAGTATATACTGTATAGAATTCTGATCAATGTTCTAATGTTCTTATTTCCATGTCCCAGTCAATGTTCTTAATTTCTTATTCTAACCATTCTAAACAACGTGCCCCATTGTTGGTAAGATGAGATCACTCCAAAATTAGCACACATCTGTTGGAAATGTTTACAGGTTTTCATTCATTTGACCGCTGCCGAATTTATTTTGACCTTTGACCTCCACCAAAAGCAAAAGGGATCTTAAACTCAAAATGATTGGTACATGTGCTGAATATGAGATTAGTTCAAGGGTGCAATATTGGGATTTCGTCTTAAGAAGTTTTTTCATAAGTTGTCCTTTGCTGACCATTTAAAAGTTCAACACAAATTGGCACCAGATGATTATTTTGTCATTGCTTTCACACTTGACTTTTGGAGCACATGCATCAGATCAACATACAGTAATCAACACAACTGATGTACAGCAAAGCCATGGTGATTTTAAATTATTTCACACTTCACAGAAAACTTTACATGCACACACTTCTTGCTTGACTGGGTTGTTTCTGCAGTATTAAGGGGTTTCAGTGAAAGTAACAGAATCACTCTGCAAATTAAGTTTCAAAAAGTTGCATTCTAGTATTTGATGCAGTCCAACAGCAGCTACTGTGGCTACAGGGTTTTCACAGTTTGACCTCTCTCTGACCTCAAATGACCTTTGACCTTTGTTACAAATTCTGTGATTTTTTCACTCAATTTGGTCCATCAACTTAGCATACAGTACATGAGAATAGTTAAAAATTTCAAGGTGTTCACAGTTTGACTTCTGTTGCCCTTAAATGAGTGTTGACCTCCACAAAAGGCAATACAGTTCTTGCACTTAATATGGTACATACACTGCTTACCTCACATGACCTCACACTAAAAACAATGGGATCTTGAAATAAATATGGTCTATACACATACGAGGTATGACATCGTCAGAATTTCCATTCTTGAGATATCATGTTTATACTGTTTTATCAAATTGACCCCTGTTGACCTCAAATGACCTTGGACCTCCACCAAAAACTGTATGCTTCATGTACTCATGTTTCACCCACATACCAATATGAGTTAAGACCAATATTCTCCTACTGTGTTTACGAGCAAGTGCCACAAACACACACACTTACGACACACACGCCGACATGGACGACTGCCTAGGTTACAATCATCATCCAAACCAAAAATTTTGGTGGTTGCAAATAAATTGTATCTGCAAATAATGACTGATCAACATGAGAGTTGCTGACACATTGTTTGTCTTACTATGGCTTTTATGGCCTTTTCTTTGATAGAAGGATAGGAAGTCATAACATTCATTTTACATTATTTTTTGTACCTTTTTCCTCCAAATTAGGCATAAGCAGATCTCCTTAACAGATTTGTGGTAAAATATATTAGCCTAATGAATATTTTAATATTATAAGTTTTCATGTGTTGATGTTCCATAGACAATATTCATAAGCAAGCATGTATGTCATGTCTCTCCTTACAGCTTTGGCGATGGCCTGTTGTTGGCTGAAGGTCATCAATGTCTAAATGCAGAGTGAAGGTAAACATTGATGACCTTCGACCAAACAACATTCCTTATTCAAGGTATGGATAGGTAAAAAACACATAATCATGAATAATAATGATTATGGTGTGTTAACATGAAAAATTAAAAAATTATTGTTTTTTCTTTTCCACTGTCTCTCTACCGTCAGGAGCAATATCTGAGAGAATTTGCCTTTGGCAGGTTTTCTACTGTACCACTACTCTGTAGAATAGATATGCTTATGCCAGTTTTGGAGGATGAAAGTTCCAAAAGTTATCTATCATCTTTCAAAGGGAGAAGGATGATAGGGAGTCATTGAAAATTAATTTTCTGCACAATATTCCTTCAAATTAAGAAAAAGGACAAATCCTGAATCAAATGGCAATCCAAGGTATGGTTCCCATTAGTGTAAATCATCAAAAACACCACAAAACATTTGCATGGCATGTTAGGATGCCAAACCAATGGCAAAAAACATTGATTGCTTTTGCTTGGGTAGTAAAAACCACTTCTCAGGTGCTTGCGAAACACATTCCTAGGAAAACGAGAACTTTCTCAGCGTTGAAGCAATCGATACATTCCGCCAAACAGCAAACCAACTCACTTTTTTCAAAGATCGCATTCATCTCAAAATAAAAAAGAAAAAGAAAAGGAAAGGTGAGGAAAGGAAAGTAAAGATCTTCTAAAATCTTCCAGTAATCCTTCACAGAGGAAAAATGACAAATTTTTGGGCTAAGTTTCTCAAGAAGACTGAGATGTGTTAGTATTTATTTGACTCAATATGCTGCTCGATAAAAAGTTATCAACCACTGTGTTACTTCAATACCTTGTTTTGTGCATGAGCCCATTTCACCAGCAGCTTCTTGCCCAGAGCCAGTTTCCCATCGAGACCCGCGATCGCACCCACTGCTTCCTGCGGTGAAGAAAAAAACAAACGAAAGTAAGAAGAAGGAGGTTTATGTCTAATAAACAAGAAAGCCAAACAGGCTTAGTGATTCTAAGCTGCTGACTAAAACTGCATGAATTGCTCCAACCTACATGGTGGAAGTACGTGTACAGAATGGCTGCATTCTCCAGGTACGGGAGATATATATCCATACGATAGTTGAAATGATATCGGTAAAGGCCAATCATTATAAATTCCTCAATCTATATATAAGAAGACAGTCATTGCTATCGTAAACGAGCATTTCCCTGAGAAAAATCTTTTGGCACAGCTTCAGACTACAGTTCACTAAGACAATGTATTTGCAAGAATTTTTCCACAATGTACTGACAATGTGAGTACTTTCAACTGTCTTGGCAAGGAGTGAAAGAGTGGTCACAGGTTAGACCTACAGAAATAAATAGACAGATTAATCACAGGAACCTGGCTCATTTTAATAGATACTATCTTCTGAAAGACCGAGAGTATCGTCCAGATTAAACTGGAGCTGCTTAAAATGGGAGACAAGACAAAGGGACAGGCAGAAGCATGAGGAGAAAACAGACTGTGTGAAAGGGACCTCATAGTCTAGAGGGCAGCATTGATGGTTCGCATACCAGACACAGGTACACGGCGGTGCAGAGTTGCATTGCAGACTAAACCCAGCAGTATAATTCAAACAGTTAAAAAAAGATACCTCAAAGATACACTGCAGAATGTGCATGTGTTTTGAGAGGGCAGTATTTCACAAAAGGTAATAAACCAGGCAAAATATGTGGTTTCAATGGGACATGGAGATGCAGTAATACTGATCTGGAATACACACATTCAAAATGGCTGACATTTATGGCTCTTTGGCCATTATGGGAAGAAACTTCTGAATTTCAAATATTACCATTGCTGACCAGGAGACGTTTTCACCAGGGGATCAAAAACGATTGCTGTCTATTAGGTGACTAGAACCATTTTTTGTTCCTTCTTTCTAATTGATTGATTCTTTCAGAGTTTCCATATTTAGTTGTTTGCCTGGCAGGGATATTTTGATTTAAATCAAGTCACTTAAGACCATGAGTTTAATTGAAAAACCATTATTCAAATTGATCTATTTGATTTGATCAATTTGCTTGATTCAAATCATGATTAAAGGAAAAAAGTAAACGAAACATCACCAAACTTGTCCGAATATAGTTGAACAAACCTCAGAGCTTGTTAGGGGATTCTATATGACAAATGAGCGACAAATGTGACATTTTGAACAGTGTTTTACTTAGATCAATCAAACATGTCCACAGCAGATATTTATATGAAAAGCAATAACAAATATAAAGCAGTGGTCCATCCACTTCAAAGAAAATGTCAGCAGAGAGAGAGAGCCTCATTTTTGCAACGTTTAATACCTAATTATTCAAAAATTGTTTTGCTTGGTTATTTAAACTATTATACTATTTAGTCACAGAAATACAGACTGCATAAAAGTCCAGGTAAATTGAGTCCTTGTTCCTCCATTTTGAGATACACAAAACATGAAAAATAACATGCCCTGAAGAGACAAGGATTTTCAGATGAAAGCACTATGATCTTACAACACTGGTTGGGGCGGTTTGAATAAACATTTGGATATACAGATAACTGAAAAGTAAAATAAAAATACCCAAAATAAAGTCATATTATTTATGATATTTTAAAATCCGATGAACATCAGATGGTATCAATTATACAAAGAAACAAGGAAACATGCACGCAATGAATCTGAAGTCCATGTGTACAGAATCGTATGGCACTGCACTGTAAAACAAATGAATGGTAAATGATCTCTGAATAGTGCTTGGGCCAGTCTCACCGAATCGAGCCTGGTATCAGACTATGATAGTTTTCGAAGTATGATATCGTGTTATTCCTGTTTTCACGTGTGCACCAAGGGATGGGTTACACTTCTTATGGTCGTGAAAGGCTGTAAAAATTACTGAATCGTGATCATGATGTCCAAAAATTGCCAGATTTCCAAAAGAAATGCCTTTGCATGAAAGTTTTCATTATGGTTGTTCACACAGAAGAGCTGTATATTTTTCTCATGACCCAGTTCTCCTAAATTTTAGCAGCAAAGAAAAAAACTAACTCTTCTCTCGAGAGTAATTAACAATCTTAATGGCAGAATTTCTACTGAAGGAAACATGGCATAAATGTTGTTTTCCAAGGTGATATGAAAAGGAAGGGAAACATTGAAGGGTGACTATAAAGGCTACTTTTTGTTATCAAAACAGCACCTCCTGCCGTAATAGATTTCTACCCATGATCACAAGTTAAACTGTACCCTGAACGCTATGGTTGCATACAATCAAGATCTCTGAGGTGTAAAGTCCACATATTATGCAGTTACAAAAATTCCATGGTGACACTTTTAAGTAGATACATCATCAACAAAAACAAAACTTGCTTCAAGCACTCTAATTTTTCATTGCTTCTGAAGAAATTA
Source organism: Stichopus horrens (assembly GCA_009801055.1). Classification (NCBI taxonomy): domain Eukaryota; kingdom Metazoa; phylum Echinodermata; class Holothuroidea; order Aspidochirotida; family Stichopodidae; genus Stichopus; species Stichopus horrens. Next base: position 8,008 of record VJOZ01002360.1, on the reverse strand, counting down.
AAATACTACTGGCACGACACCAACAGCACAACATCGGATGACAACGGCAAACTTGCCCAGAACTCGATATTTCACAGACAGGATCAATACACACTATTATCAACGTTTGCTATTCATCCGAACACTATTGCTGATGTTTCTACGACTCACAAGTTGTAAGGCTTTCATTTTTGGTTTGTTGCTCATATCAAAGTGATGCATTTTATATCAAAATGAAGTTGAAGGCACCAAGGGTGGATTCAAGTAGAGTCACTGCTGTTCCTTATCTCTCCTTTTTATGGCACAAAACCTGCAGATGCATTACGATCATATACGGCAGAGTTCGGTGTTGATCATGGAGGATTAACGGTAGCTCTTACCTCGACAGTTTTGAAGCTCACGAAGCAGTAACCTCTCGGCTTTCCCTGCTTGGGTCCGCTGGTGTGAAACAGGAAGTCAAACTGGGTTATCTCGCCATACCGCTTCAGTATTTTCAGGAGATTTGCTCTGAAATTGAAAAAAAGGTCAGGAAACTTCAAGTATCAACATCACACATGATTGCAGACTCCTCCAGTTTGACATCACGACAGAGGCAAGAATTGAAAAGCTCCACTTGGATGAAGTTTTCCAACTGTACGCATTCCCATATCTTATGGAGGGTCTATCACGCACATGGATTTTATCAAATACAATGTCATGTATACAGGCCAGGCATAGCATCGTACTGTACATGATGCTTTTCTACATGCATATAAGGGGCTTCGTGGTCTCTTCATGACACAATGGATGCGAAAGGTTTTGATAGGACAGATTGCTTATATAGCTGATAATACATAACCCTGTGATTTTCTGAGTTGATGAGTTGAAAAGGAAGAAGGACAAGGATGATCATACAAGTGCTGTTTCTTTGCAAAATTTTGCATTCACATCATGAATGGAAATCATTAAAGGGGTATGCAATTGTAATTGGTCCGTAGAAATTACTTAGCATTATCCTAATCGTTTTTAATATTAGCATATTTCTAATTTGAAAAATTGGAGGATCAAAACATTAGGCTATTAATGGGATTTAAGGTTCAGAAATTGTGACAGTTACAATTAAAAGAGAATGCTTGGAAAGTATGGGTATGCAAGGGAGTGAAGGACCTTACTGAATCTTGGTGGACACTACTGCAAGCAGCACAAATCAATGACTCAAAATGTTAGACACATTTTAAAATTTGTTTCCACAATTTAAAGTCTATGTTAAACACAAAACAATGAGAAAGGAAATACTGTAAATCTTGATTACACCACAGCATAAAGTAGCATAAAAGCTGAGTATAATTAGAAAGGATATGGAACCTCACTGACGCAAAGATAAAACTTTGCGCGTCACAGATTGCTTCCACAACTAAATGACTGCAGTAATGACACAACAATGAGGATATCTGAAGTTAACTTGATTTACAGACGAAAAACCTCACGAATCTTCGCACAAATCACTCATGCAGAGACCAAAATGCAAAAGATTAAAATCAACAAAGCTCTACCTTCAGAAAGACTATTTGTTCCCCTTAAAGTGACCACAAGGAAAAAAAGACTTGCATATGATAACGTCATTGATAATAATAACGTCACTGGCTGGGGTATGTATGTGTCAAAGTTGTGTTCTTGCAACGATATATCATACTGTCACATAGCAAATATTATGTAACTTGCATGATGTAGTAGCCAGGATGGTTGAGATTTTCTACATCAGAAAGGAGACTTTAGTTAAAAGGCCACGAGTTACAAAGCCACAAAATATGGATTGAATAGTTGGTGAATTCAAATTTTATGCTGATTGGGTGTGTAAGGTTTATCTAGTACACTAGTAATACAGTAGGTATTCACATAATCTTTTGTGGCAATGAGTTGACAAGCCAGTGCAGGCATCATAGCCTTGGTCAAGCAGGCATCATAGCCTAGGAAAGCAGGAAAAGCCAGGTATACTTATCTCAAAACTTATATGCAACTTCCAAAATGGTACTCTTGACTACCGCTAACACCTTGGCAGCCAGGAGAGCTCTGCTGAAAATGCTCAATGCTCTGATTCCAACACCCAAAGACTGAACATGACTGTCCAGATGCAACAAAAACAGCAGAAATACCAGAGTAAGCAGGACAGAGATTCTAGCACTCAAAAGACAAAAGAGCACATTGCTGCTTGACTGTCCTTATGCAACCAAACAAAAGAAATATCAGGGTATGCAGTGCTGTGGCATGAAAGGATGGCATAGTTGCAACATCTGTAAATAGTTGAGCAACAGGTTCTACAGCATTTTTTTTTCCTGAGTAAAGCCTCTTCAATTCTGAAAAGACCACTTTGTAATGGGAGGGCTCAGAAAGCCATAACAACACAGCTTGGTTTAAGGACTGAATTATGTGTGTCATACGAGTTCCATTCTCGTAAAAGATACGTGACACTTAATGACTCATTTGATGACAACTATTATACATTCATCCACTTCACGTTTAGAACGGAAATGATAAGACATTTGCTACAAATCAAGTATAGATCTGCTTCTATATATGAACTGAGGGGTGTGCCCACGCCAGGTGGTGCCAAGAGTTACTGCACGGCACATTTCAGCTAGCTCTCATTCAGAAATGACCAATCAAAATGCACAAATACATTGTGGTTTCAATGATTTCATTATGAGGATATTTTTGTAGGAATCTGACATATGATGACCGATATGTATCATGTCTTGACATGCACAACTGCATATTACAGATACATGTTCAAGAGCTTCCTGTCTTGAGATGTCAAAATATAGTTTCCACAAATTCACCCTTGTTGCCCAAAATGGCCTCCACCAAGCATAACAGGGTTTTGTGGTCAATGAGATACATCACTAGAAAATATGAGATCAATGCAAGCATTCCTTATGAGATTTTAATTATCTGATCTACATTGACCACTGTTAACACCTGACCTCCACTAAAAGCAATAGGGGTCTTGTATATATTGGGTTCACCTGTATACTAAGTACAACACCTATACAAGATTCCCATTTTCAGATATCCTGGTTAAAGTTTCACACTTTTTTATCTGTTGACCACAAATGACGTTCTGTTTTCAAATTTTTCACAATTTTACCGTTCTTGACTCCAAATGAACTTTGACCTCCACCAAAAACAACAGGGTTCTTGCACTCAATGTGCTGCACCTCGGAATGAAGTATGAATTCTGTCCAAGCTCTCCTTTTTGAGATGCTGTGCTTGGAGGGTTTTCACAAGCTGACCCCTGTTGACCCTAAATGACCTTTAACCTTCACCATGATGACAGATTCTTGTACTCAACGTAGTGCATAAATACACCAAGCATAATATTTGTCCAAGTTTCCCTTCTTGAGTTGTTGTGTTTTCAACGTTTTCACAATTTGACTTCTGTTGAAAACAAATGACATTTCGCCGCCAGCAAAAGCAATAATTCTACATACCAAATATATCTTCCCCAGCTTTCCTTCTTGAGATATATTACAAGGTTTCCACAATTTGACCCATGTCGACCCCAAATGACCTTGGACCTCTACTGCAAATGATAGGGTTCTTGTAATTAATGTTTACACCTACTGTACATACCAAATATGAGATTTGTCCAAGCTTCCCTTCTTGAAATCTTGTGTTTACAAAGGTAGGGAGGGCATCAAAGACATACAAACACACACAAGCATACACACACCTACACGTATGCATAATTACAAAGGTTACAATTATCATTGAACCAAAAATACTGTATCTGGCAGCCTTTTTCAGAATTTTCAACTCAAAATTGATTTTACTTTCTCCCTTTGACTTCCATCATATTCTTCAAGCCCTGGGTACTTTGTCAATGAGCTCACAAAGGGAAGAGGGTAGGATCAGGCCTTGTGCAGGTCAACTTGAGTATCATGTTTCAGGTCTGCTATAGCTTGCAATAGTTTCTGGTTGGTAAAGATGATTGTAAAGTTCATTCAGAAAACTTAAAATATTTGTTCTGCATGAAGCTTACTTTTCATAGTAAATTTGGTCTTTTTCAGATTCTCAATTATTTGATTCCAAAACTTTCAGCAAGATTGATGAATTCTGTTCACTTCCATAGAAAAGTTCCATTTCCTACATTCTGTACATTCTAATACATCCTTGAGTACATCACAATCCTCAATAAAGCCATCTTCCTACAAATTCAAAACTTAAATCATATTATCTGGTCATTAGGATCAATACAGAAATTTCGATAAAATATCGAATATCATTTAAATGTTTCTCTTCAGAAACAGAAGTCCATGACTCACAAATAGTCGGCTAGTAAATAAGACAATGAAATATGCGATTGCCGAGGTGGTTAGGCTATTCGCTGCACATCCCACCACACTAATGTAGCATTACAGTATATACTAAATTTTTAGGCTGGTATAAGGTGGTCATAACAAGAACGACAGCTGGGGATGAGGATTAATGAAGTGACTGTAGGAATACCTCCCCAATGTCAAAGAACATGCCGTCTTATGCTTTCTTCTTATATGCTTGAATGTTGTTTCTGGTCAAAAATATGATACACTTGCCCTGGCCTTGCCTTTGACAAAATCTTAAAGGTCCACTGGGCCTCCACTTCGTAGTGGAGGCACAGTTGCAGTACGTCATAGTGGCTTTGGACCCACACGTGTACTATTTTGTCTCTTCTTTCAAATATAGTCTAAGTCCACTGAGCCTCCAATCCCAAGTGGAGGCACGTCCCTGTGGCCGGTTATACACATTTGTGATTTTGAGAACTACTCAACACTGTATATGAGTATATGACTTGTATGGCACTAGTGCAAGTTTTCTTTTTTCTTTTAAATATTCAAAGTTCACTGAGCCTTTAGCACGGAGTTGAGGTGCAGTCACAGACGAAGTGGCTTCTTATACATTTGCAAGTTATTTTTCCTCTTCTTTCAAATACATTTTAAGTTAACTGAGCCTCCTGTCCTGAGTGGAGGTGCAGTTGCAGTTGCAGCTATTCCATTTTGAGAATGACAATGTGCATTGGGAATATTCTCTCTGAAAGTTGTCAAAGTCAACTAAGTCTCCAATTAGGGCTGGGCAATACACCAGTACTCAAGTTGATACCGGTATTTTGGGATCGGTTCTACTCAGTACCAATTTAAAAAGTCAATTACTGCTACCGGTAATACTTGGAATCTTAACACATTTGTCTGGTACCGACTTCATTTATCTGAACCAGTACCAGTTAAAAAAAAAATGAACAAGTACAGTCTATTTGTTGTTAATTCTCACACTTCTTATCTCAAAATTGCCTAACTGCCGACAAGTAGTAAAAAATCCTTAAAGTCATTGCTGTTTTGTTGTAGCCTGCAACCATTCTCAGAGTCTTTAACAAAAATAACATCAGCTAAAAAATCTTAACATTTGGCTACTTTGTACATGAAACTTCAAGACTCGATATAAGCAACACTGATGTACAGGATATATCATGTACTTCAGGCTCACTAAATTCCAAAACACCTGTTCATGTTCATATTACATGTGTGACAAAAATCCAATAAATGATTTTTGGCCCAAACAGTCTAGAATTAAAGAAACAGCAGTATCCTCACAAACTACGGTACTTCAACATCACATAGAAATGGGTAAACTAGAATCTACTGTAGCTACTCACGCAGTAATGAAGTCAAACATTATTTGTGGCGTCCTTGCACTATATTAAGGGCAAAACAGTTTTACTCCTTCCCATGCATACATACCCAATGTGGCTTGATGTCATTCTGGTGTACCTATTTCCATGGCTCTGAAGCTACTGCAGTGACAGGTAAGATTAAATAGTGAATACCTTTAAAACAGGCCTATGAAAAGCGCAGAATTTTAGCAAATTAACGGTACTTAAGTTTATAATCACAAATAGGCAGTGCATTTATGTAAAGCAATAAGTTGTAATTCTTAGGTGTTATGATTACTCTGTATTAATAGTGTAATGTTTCGCAGACACCGTTCTGTAGGTAATTTACAGTACCTAGCACAGTATCGTTAGACAGTTCTGACCTGAAGTCAGAACAACATTAGGAATGGCCTGCGGAGCAGACTGTGTAGTAGCCTCCAAGCAGATGGCGCTCTCTCAGTAATCATAACATACCCTTTCTATACACTAGATACAGAGTGAAAGAGAGTCTGCCAAGCTTCGTCGAGTTTTCATTTCCTCGAATCCCACATTTTGAGGGATAAATTAATATATCACGTGGTACAACAACAAAAGTATGAATAGTCATATTTTCATACATACAACGGCGAACAACTCACCTGTGAAAGTATGTACGATGCACACATAGCCATTACGCGACATAAATATAATTCAGTCACTGTCTGAAGAACAGATCTCTGACATTCAGTATTATTTTTCAACCAGTCCACCATACTCTAGGTACCAGTCTTTGACTTGTAGGAATGATGATTGGGCTAATTAATTGTTGACCGAGGTTCACTTTCTTGATTTGGCGATATAGATATCAGTCAACTAAATGTCAGTCAATGCACAACATTCAAACTGTAACACTTGATGTTGTTTAGACTAACATTAGTGCTGACCTAGCAAAAATAGGATTCTACAGATTCTAACATAGACAGTTAGTGCAGTAACATTTGCACTACAGTTCCCTAGCCTGGTAATAAGACTAGCCACCCTACTACTTTCACACACCAGAGGAGGAACCAACTGTGGTACCCTATCAATGTTTTTATAATATTGCCACAACTTGAAACACCACACATCGTGATGGAACGCACACAGTCAGAAGACAAGCCAACATCATTCAGACCTACGACAAAGCTTACAAAGGTACTGTTTTCCTCTAATTCTGATATCAACTCCACTAATAAGGCAAATTTTTAAGATATGTGATGTCATTGCCACAAAACCTACCACTTTATGTGGCGTCTATAGGCCATAACATTTCAAGAAATGTAGGTTACTAGCTAGTAAACCATCATGTTGCAATTAGGAATTGGAATGTTGGTCCTTGCTAGGGCCTATAGCTACGTTTAGACCTACATGCTTTTTACTCTACAGGGCTGTTTGTATGCTATGCGTAACGTATGTGATAACTTCCTTTTGGTCGTGCAATTGTTGACAAATTGTTATGACGTGACTCCACCTCTCGGTGACACTCTAATGAATATTCACATAATTTTGATCTTTGACGTGACGTCATATTCAGTGGATGTAAATGAGATCAGGTAGAAAGTTGGCAGGCTATTTTATACAAGTTGGTATTCCCGAGTATTATAGGATTATCTATTGGACTGATAAAACACACACACATTAGCCTGCTTACAGAAGGCTACATTAGGAATAACACTTGGAGATAAATTCTGTCAGCCTACTGCATATAATTCCGTCAACTTAACACGAAAACAGCTTCTTACATGCTGTACATTGATAGTTCGCAATAATTAGTTTCTCAGGATTCTCTGCTTTTATGAGTAAACATTTACAGTAGAAATGCAAGCTACAGTACTTACACGATCCAAAGTCACTTTGCAGACTGCTTGTATATGCCTACGCCTACAGTACAGCTCAAAACTAATCAGAAATGGGGAAAAAATTGACTGAGTTACAACAGGACTTGAATACACTGCATAAATGGTCTTCCGATTAACAAATGTTATTTAATGCACAGAAGTGCAAGTTTCTTCACCTTGATCATTCAAATGCTCAAGCCAGTAACTCTATCAGTGGTGTTCGAATTGAAACCACTGAGTATGAGGATTTAGGAGTTTTTATTGATGATTCATTGAGCCCTTGTAGACAGTATGCTAAGGCTGTGAGCTCTGCCAACAAGGTATTTGGTATTATTAATAGAACATATGATTGCAAAAGTAGTAGTAATATACTGAAATTGTATAAATCTCTTGTCAGACCACATCTGGAATACTGCTGTCAGGCATGGCACACCAATTCCAAGAAGAAAAGACATTGATAACATTCATTGAAAAGGTACAACATCAGGCTACAAAACTGATTCCAGATTTG
>VJOZ01002359.1:0-11917 GCA_009801055.1 Stichopus horrens | reverse complement strand
TCAACTAAATGAGCCCCTTTAAAACATTGGACATTTTGACAGACGAATTTTGAAACTTGTGACATTTTGATGAATGAATTAGAAGAGGTTGGACATTTTGATGAATGAATTTTAAAATGTTGGACGTCTTGATGAATGACTTTTAAAATTGGATGTTTTGATGAATTAATTTTAAAACGTTGGCTATTTTGATGAATGAAATTTAAACGTTGGACAATTTGATGAATATGAAATGTTGGACATTTTGATGAATGAATCTAAGATGTTGAACTTCTTGATGAACTTTCCTGAAAGTCAAAGCTTGCATCTGCATCCTCATGGATGTAAGTTGGAAGATGGAAAGAAAAGCAACCGAAGAGGATAACCAATCTCTCATTGGCAGCACCCTGCCTCTGGGAGAAGATAATCTTCAACATTTGAAACCTAAACAAGTGGTGAACTGTCAAGTCCACATTATTTTAGTAACATTTGTAATATTGTTTTAAAGACCTCTTGTAACGATTTTTGGAGTTGCTTAATACCACTAGTAATGTCCAGGGCCGTAGTGCAGAATGGGCTGGGCTAAATGTTGGAAACCTTCAATACCAGAACCACAAAACATCTTGAATCAAAAGCGATACATTGACATGTACACTTCTTTTTCTTGTAGATGCCAAGGCCTGGGAAGTGGACACCTGCAGGGGCCACTACAACAATGTGTCCTGTGCCATCTTCCATCCCAGGCAGGAGCTCCTCATCAGCAACTCGGAGGACAAAAGCGTCAGAGTCTGGGACATGTCCAAGAGGTGAGGACATATGAAGGGACATGTCTTAACAATCTTCCTCTTCCTTGTAGCATATATGCAACTCAGTTGAAATGTTTAATATCTTTTTCTTATTGTGAATTAACAGGCCAGAGTGCCTCTACGCTATGTTCAGATAGAATCAACCACTCACCATTTTGCCTTGCCTCCTTCACCCACTCTCACAGTAAACCTAAAACTTCAGAAATGTTGGATTGTTGTTAATCTGTCAGCTTCATTTGGTAGACACAGCATCAATGTCAACTGAAAGTGTAAGTGCTGATGTTCTGTCACTGACGTTTTCATCTTTTGTTCCTCCTCCAACCACAGGATGTGCTTACACACCTTCCGAAGGGACCACGACAGGTTTTGGGTGATGACTGCGCACCCTTCCCTGAACCTGTTTGCTGCCGGTGAGTCCTAACATTCTTTACCTTCCTGCATTTGTGCAAGAAATGCACAATAAAATGATGACAAAAAGGGGGGAAATTGTTTAGCCAAGCACTTGCGTAACTGGGGTGTCAGTATGCGATACTCTGAGAGATGTTTCACTGTGCACCTTGGAGATGTGCATGTTGTAATCTTGAAAGCTTTGAAAAGTTGGAAGGGTAGTTTAGAAGATTTGGTTGTGATGCTGAGAGAATTCACGTGTACCTGAGAGACAGAATAAACAGCAACTTTCCTGAAAGTCAAAGCTTGCATCTTCTCTCCCATGGGTGTAAGTTGGAAGATGGAAAGAAAAGTAACCGAAGAGGATAACCAATCTCTAGTTGGCTTTGACATGCCCCTGCAAGAAGATAATCTTCTACACTAAATTAAAAGTTTGAACGTTTTTCTGTTTGAACGTTTTCGGGGGCAGGAATACCATTGTAGAAGTCTATCGCTGCATCTGTGAAATGTTCATTGGAAACACAGTGGTGCAAGTACATTTCTGCCGAATTATGGTATGAATATGTATGAGTGTTCTTTTAAGAGTCACATGATGCTTCCAGTGGGTGATATTTCTTTCTGTCAGCGAGGATCTTCCTCTCACTGCATCTCCATATGTTGCATAACATTGGAAATTACACACAGAGCATAAACTCGTCGAAAAGGACTTGAAAGGGTCATGTTTTGATTTGTCCTGGAATGTGAAAAAGAAGTGCCTTTTGCCTCTCTGGAAATTACGCTTCAAGGGTTTTGACATCTCATGAATTTAATTTTATGGATGGATCATGTTTACAGATCAAAATCCACCCCTCAGCTGCTGAAATTTGGGAATCTCTCAATTGTTACTGAATCTCTCAAAACTAGCATTGAGTTAATCTTATCTTACAGGTATTTATATGGTTTTATCGGGATTGAAAAGTATGAAGTGAAAAGCACTTTCCAATTAACACTACGGCTTCACCTTAAGATAAATATACTTGAACTCATATCAACTTAGCCGTTACAATCTGAGAGATGGATGTATACATATATTTTTTGTACACACTTTTTGTTTGTATTTATAAGTTTTATTTTGTATTTATAAATAGTTCCTTCACAATTTGCATATTAAAGTACCTCCACATGGAAGTGAAAAGACCATTCTGGATAGATTTTCCCTAACTACTATCCTCTCCACAACAGGGCATGACAGCGGCATGATCGTCTTCAAACTGGAGAGGGAACGTCCGGCGTTCGCTATCCATGGCAACCTCCTCTACTACGTGAAGGAACGCTACATGCGCAAACTGGACTTCACCACCTCCAAGGATGTACCCATCATGCAGCTGAGGAGCAACGTCAAGGCACCCGTCTACAGCATGGCGTACAACCCGGCAGAAAATGCCGTCCTACTCTGCACGGTAAGAACATTTGACGGTAGAGGAGTTAAAAGTTGTTGATGACCAGGTTGCTGGTGTTTGCACTGGGCTTCTGCAGCCATTGAGTACCTGAAAGAGTAACTATTTTACTATTGTTACCCTACAAGTTAGTGAATTCATTGTAAATGAGAATTTTAGCAGAAACAGGTATGTGATAAATGTAAGCCTACTAGACTTTCGTGCAGATAGCCAAAAGATAGCTCTGTTTACAGGTCTTGTGTTTTGCTTGAACACCAGTAACTGTTGTTTACGGGAGTTCATCAAAATAGCTTAGTCATACAGAGAATTAGTTTTACAGAGTAGAGTCTCAACTTTGGTGGCAGTTTACGTGAAATACGAGTTCTGTTCATATCTTTTGCATCCTTTCGCTCACTGCAGTCGAGTTTGGATACTACTATTCAGTATTGTCTGATTTCCAAACAAAGTGTAGCCTGAATTATTTAAGTCCCTTCCATTTAAAACCCCAAGTTCCCCTGCCGTCACCATAGTAACACTGATCCTGCCTTGCTTTCATCTTCTGCAGAGGACCAGTAATATTGACAACAGTAACTACGACCTCTACCCAGTACCCAAGGACAGCGATGCTCAAAACCCAGATGGTAAGTCGTTACCGATGGTGATAAAGCATGTCGTTTGTTAAGTTCATCGACCCTACTCCCAGGGTCATTCAACGTCTTACTTTCAATATGATTTTGGGTGACTGAAGCCATTGACGTAAAGTTCTGGAGAACTGCTTTGTGAAAAGTTTTGTGATATCCCATTCGGTTGGGATGATATTATTGACAGCGTTTGGCAATAAAGTTGAGAGGATACTTATTCCTAATTGAAGTGAAAGTGAAGAATCTTTGTTTCTTCTTTTTTGGGGGAACTCTTCATTGAAAAATTTCTTTCTCCCAAGCCAAGTCCTCAGTATTTTGTCATTGCTTGTTTCTGCCTCTTCACTGTGTCAAGAGTTTGTCCAACCATTCACCTCCTAATTACCTGTTGTTTACCTCCTAATTACCTGTTGTTTACTCTCCCCTCAGTTTATGGACTCTGTTGCTGTCATGAAAGTGTCTCGATCAACCTGTCCAACAGTATTGTGTGATTTCTTCCATATTATTCAGTAGTGATAATGGACGAGTTGCTAGGACTGTATTGATCTTATGTCACATTTGTATTTTCTTTTATTGGTAGTGACGTTCTCTTGTCTTTCCTCAGCTCCAGAGAGCAAGCGTTCTGCCGGTCTCACTGCTGTGTGGGTGGCCAGGAATCGCTTTGCTGTCATGGACAGGACCCACGTGGTGAGTTTTAATGTGCCATTTGCCTTGCAACATGCTCTGTTTTGTAAATGCTTTAGTATGGTTGGATATATGAAAATACTGTACAAATTTAGTAAAAAATTTGCAAAACCTTACGCCTTCACTCACCCATGTGTGATTGTGTAAGTTGCTACTGCTGTAGAGAAACCAATCAGAAAATCTTGGATGTCACATCTGAGTTTTGGAAGGGACCAGTCGTGGAGTGATGCATCATTAATGTTGCCCTGGCAACCACCTCATCTTACACAATTGTGTTTTTATTATCTCATCATTGAAAATGCAGTGTGGCGATGTACTGATTTTATCATATTTTAGACTATTCTGGTGACATTACTGTTTCTAGTTTTGACAATGTCAAAGAAAAAGTTTTACGTTGTCACAGCCATAGACTACTCATTTTCCTGTGTGATAGCGACCACAAAGAAAATCATATATGGAGAAGTTTTACCTCCACAACCCACATTCCTATTTATTTGTCCCATGGTGGTTCACCATGTAACCTATACAAGTTTATTTATTACAGCGCACAGAACAGGAGCGCCATCTAAGTGGCACTATTGTAAGTTTTGCGTCAACCTCTGTAATGCCATCTTTCCGTCTTTTCAGAATTCAAAATTTTTCCCCTCATTTGTTTTGATTCAGCCTTTGTTTTAAAATTTGTCTCATCATCATTCAACAATTATGAACATAGAACATAGAAGAGGTCAAAGGTCACTTATTGTAATCATACTTACGGCTCATCCTGCGAGCCTTCTTCCGTGCGACACGTCCACTAATCAGCATTACGTCATGCATGTGTGGGTACTGCATGACTCTTCGGAAACACCATTTGTCGGGATGGATTACAGGCATCTATTAACCTTGTTCCCTGTGTTGTGTACTGTACTTACATAGTGTACTGATGTGTCCTACAATGGTATAGTCTAGAGTAATCAGTTTTAAGTGGAAATAATTTGTCCGTCTATCCATCCGTCCTTTTGCAATAAGTCAAACATACTACAGGCTCTCCGCAATCTGTCGATTTGCTTGTATAACAAGACCCCGTAAAAGATACATCAAGGAATGATCTGATCTTTGTGAAACCCGTTCCCAGCTGTCCCATTTGCGTCAGTAAGTTTACCCCCCCCTTACCCTTTCTTTTGGCACCTTTCATTCTTGAACCAAAAATGACTACAGAGAAATCCTCACTGTTGAGATAAAATGAATTTGTACCTCACACATATGGGGTGCAAAACATCTGACATTAAGTAAGGGTACTAGCTGCGTAGATTTATTTCTGCTTTTTACCTGTCCCCCTTTCTCTGCTATGACTATTGTTGGTGACCAAAGTTCTTCTTGATCTATTGCTTGTTCTGCTCCTCCTTGGTTCATTGCTATACTTTGAAATTTATTGCAAACTTGACTCTTCCTCCTGTCAGGATCTTGGAGTATGTCGGCCAAAGAGGAGCTGAGCAGCTTTTAAAATTGAACTTTAACCTTTTTCAAAAACTTTGATACCTTCGTTTTATATTTGGCCTCTGAAGAGAAGATATGACAGCTGCTTGGACCTCCCAAGGGCTTATTGTTACATTGGTTGTCCATCTCACATAGATCAGCAGTATGTTTCAAAATATATTAAGAAGAATGTCCAATACAAGCAAGTGACGTCAGTTGCAGGATGAAATATTCAGAAGAAATATTCATTAAGATTGATCTATTTTGTTTTTTGACTCTTCAAACAAATGCATGACTAATAATAATTCTCTTTAATTATATCACGTGGCATGCTTCTCCTTTCAGTCCCTTTTGGCAGATTTCTTTATCTTTCATTTAATTTCTCTCTTGTTTGTCTTTTTTTTATAATTTGCATTTTTTTCTTTTAATTTGTAGCATTTAATTTTCCTTTGTATAAGAGTACATCTTTATTAAGGTGTAGAATACCACTGTGTGCTCATTGGAAAGCATTACAGCATAGCAAAGATGAATGCAAATACCTTATTTACAATTTGATCGTGGCATCTCTCTGATAAATTAAGTCTGCAGTGTTTTTTTTTTCTCTTCTTCTTGTTGGAAGCTGCCCTACATGGCTATGTGGGAAATTTTGAAATCAGCATAGCTAACCTAGTAATGTAAATTAGTGTGAAGCATTTCACCTATAGATCTCTGAATTACTTTCAATAAACAATGCCATTTCCCCTGCTGTGTGAGGGGCCTTTGAGTGTTAGATTTCCGGTGTGGGCTTCAAATCACACACCTCAGGATAGTTAGGAGTGTGATGGGTGTGCTAATGTATTAAACATTTAATGGATTTACCGGACTTCCCATCCTTCATCCAGGCATGCAAGGAATCTTATTTCCCACGGTGATAGAGGCGAGTGATGGTGCATAATCTCACTCCCAGGTCCCACAATATCCAGACCTGGGTGTAACTGATTAATATGTGCATATTAATTTGATATTCCAATTTCTCTCTGGTCCAGCTACTCATCAAGAATCTCAAGAACGAGGTCACCAAGAAGGTCCAGATCCCCTCCTGTGAGGAGATCTTTTACGCCGGCACCGGGATGCTCCTCCTGCGAGACCCAGAGACTGTCACCCTCTTCGACGTGCAGCAGAAGAGGACCCTGGGGTCCGCCAGGATCTCCAAGGTCCGCTACGCCATCTGGGCCAGTGACATGAGCCACGTGGCCCTCCTCAGCAAACACTGTGAGCACTGTTTCGCCTTTCAAGATTTTCTTTAGTGTTCTCTGTTCTTTTCCGTCAACCCTTGGGAAATGTTGGCCTGCATTTAGTTTGCATTTACACTTCTGCTTTGATGACACGGCCGTTGGACACAGGATCTCTAACGCTCTTGAAATAGACTTCAAAAGGGGGATTTTAGCTCACCTCTCCCCCATTTAAGTTTTTGTATAGAATTCTCAGGGTTACCCTGAGAATGTTACCACTCAGCTGTAGAGGTAATTATTGAAACAAAGGAGATAACTGCCCTTCATCTCCTTCCCTTCCTTCCTTCATCTTTTTTTCTGAGGACTCATTCAAAAGAAAATGTTCTTTAGCTTTCCAAGTTTACTCCTAGGTTGTACATGAACTGTTGCACTTTGTTGATGTCGAGGTGGAGTTAACTTTCTTACCTCAACATCTTAAGGAGTTCATCAAATCAAAAGGTTAGGATTCGCAATCAAAAGAGACAGCATGCACACTGACTAGCAAAGGAAGGAGACCCCTTAGAAAGAATACTGAGTAACGTCAGCAAGATGTTCTAGTTTTCCAGTTGTTTGTTTAATTAATAAAAAGACAATCAAAAATGTTTAGCGAAAGTCAAGTCACTTTAACTCTGGCATATCTCATCAATTAACAGCAATCGCGATCTGCAGCAGGAAGCTACAGACCCTCTGCACCATCCACGAGAACATCCGAGTGAAGAGCGGTGCGTGGGATGAACACGGTGTCTTCATCTACACCACGAGCAACCACATCAAATACGCCATCACCAACGGGTGAGTATCATCACGTCGATTTAAGATCAGTGAGTGTCCTTTCCAAAAACAAGAGCTGATATGCCCCTGTATCTTCATGTGAATCTAATCTTGAGCATGATGACCTTCGAACTATGAAATGCGCTGAAATCATATGACACACAGGTTATTTATGAATGTAATATAACATATCAGAGTAAATGAAAATATTAATGTCTGGAAAATGAGGTAGAATCCATCAGTGTAGGGTGGGGCACATTTGTCAGTCTAAACTATTGCCAGACACTGAATTTGGACTGATGACCACCCGGGGAGACACTGTAGTGTATAGGATGCAGCAGGTCATTCAGTGACAAGCAGGTATGTAGGACAGAGATGTTAGTACAGGGACATGAGAAAGTTTCCATTATATCTTAATGTAGGCCCTCATTAATTCACCTGGTGCACCTTTAAGTAAACTGAGGAAAGGTGTTATTGAGAAGGTTGATATTAATCCGATTTTACTTGCCACTGAAAGGTTTAGAAGTCTTTCATACTGTCCTTGTCCGTTTCAGCGATCACGGCATTATCCGCACTCTGGACGTCCCGATCTACGTCACCCGCATCAAGGGCCACAACGTCTACTGTCTGGACCGGGAGTGTCGCCCCCGCGTCCTGAACATCGACCCGACCGAGTACCGCTTCAAACTGGCGCTGATCCACCGCAAGTACGACGAGGTCCTCCACATGGTGCGCAATGCCAAGCTCGTCGGTCAGTCTATCATAGCCTACCTCCAGAAGAAGGGGTACCCGGAGGTCGCCCTCCACTTTGTGAAGGATGAAAAGACACGCTTTGGCTTGGCGCTGGAGTGTGGGAATATCGAGGTAGGCAGACCGTTATCAAATTGATTTAGTGTCAAGTGTCCACGTATTTTGTGATTGTGGGTAACAAATTCAAAGCAGAAAGGAGTTACATGTCTTGCATCCAACATTCCGTTGGATCAATGGCATTCAAATTTATCCAGGTTGAAGATACTTTTGCTTCACTTGTTTTTTTGTTTTTTGGGGGGGTGTGGGGGAGAGTTGCATGGAAGGAATGAATTTGACACAAGATAGTTAACAATGAGAAGTCTCTTCTAAAAACAATGTCACAGCAGATTATAGTAATTGCAAGATAATTTGCAAGTAACTTTATCGTTCAAAGTCAGTATTCACAAACCGATTTAGCTAGTTGAGGAAAGACTCGGGAGGAAAGAAGAATGATTTTAGGTTTTACCTGCAACAAACACATAGCAATGGAAAGGGAGAGAAGTGAGCCAAGGGGAGGGGGGAAGTCAATATCAGCAACTCCAAATGACTAGCTTAGCACCGAAACTTTGACAGACGTGACTGCTTTGCATACAATATAGCGCACTGTGTTTTCCAGGATGGACCCTTGGCAGGTTTGTTTGCATTAAGTCTTTCGTAACCTAACATCATCTCCAACTTGCACAAATTACTGAGGTGTCCATGAAACCGATCACGTGCGCACTTTTCGTACTTGTGCTACATTGAACCGCCCGGGCGTCGCCCGTTTCACGTCCGTCGTGAATCTCCGACGTTCGGGCGACATTTCTTTATGGAAAGAGAGAGTCTAGGACAAATGACTGCATTGATGTTACAGAGTGGTATCTCTACTGTGGTTGGAATGTTGAGATTGTAAGTAATGCACAACAAAGTCCCAAACACTTCAATTCAATTCTGAAGATGAGCAGCTTTCAGATTTTGAAAGTCCCCCTCCCCTTCCTCATCCCCCTCCATGAAACTGGCTGCTGATGTGAGCTGCTTGCTTTCTACACACAAATTGCATCTTTCAAATTGCATCATATTTGGGCTAGTTTGTGTGAAGTTCTCTGTCAAAGATTCAGAAGCGAATGTGTGAATGTTGAGATGGTTTTACAACCAGTTGTCATAGCATTTTGGGCATGCTTCCTCTTCAGATTGCCCTGGAGGCCGCGAGAGCTCTGGACGACAAGAACTGCTGGGAGAAGCTGGGAGAGGCGGCACTGCTCCAAGGTAACCACCAGGTGGTGGAGATGGCCTACCAGAGAACCAAGAACTTTGATAAACTCTCCTTCCTCTACCTGATCACCGGTAACCTGGAGAAACTGAAGAAGATGATGAAGATCGGTAAGTTTGACGGCATCTGGAGGTGAAAACTTTCAGGGAGATGGGGTTGGTCGATACCATAGTAAGGACAAAAGGATGTGAAAAGCATCAAATGTAACCCATTGATACTATTATAATGATACTGTAGTGAAGTTAAAGGGTAGAAAAGTATTTACAATGACAGATCATGACAAGGAAGGGAGAAAGTTCAAATTCATCTCTGCTAGATTATTTTCATTTCGGGTAATACGCAGTAATTTTAGACGTCAGGTGGGGTCTCAGTTTCTGTCACCTTTTACGGGAACATTTCAAAATTGATCACACTAACTGAAGGGCCACCCACACAAAGAAAAGACACCAGTTATAATTGCTAAGTAATTCTGTGGGAGGATGGAGAGAGGTTGTTGGCTAATCTCAGCCAGCTCTCCTCCTGCCTGTCTCCAACCCAACTTACAAAATTGTAGATTATTGATCGTGGTCTAGTGGCTGCTTTTAAATTCTGAAAGCATGATCCTGCTTTGCCCTGTACTGTACCCTTTGGTACTGGACACTTATGTACTATATATAGCAGCCATTGGTGATTTTTTTTTCTTCTTAGCATCCATTCGTCAAGACACCAGTGGTCAGTACCAGTGTGCCCTCTATCTGGGAGACGTCGGCGAGCGTGTCCAGATCCTGAAGGACTGCGGACAGAGTGAGTGTGTGGTGTTTTACACACATTTTTCGTGGGCTGCTCTGTCAGAAAAATTTCTTGTGTAATGGAATTGTAGGAAAGAGTGTCAGAAAGAGTAAACATACATGTACGTATACATTTCTTGGGGGTGGGCAGATGTACAGTTTCGGTTTGCATAGCTTGGTATGGAGTAATGACATGGTAATTCTAAGAGAAAAAATCCAGTCTGTCGACTTTACAAGGTCTTAAACATTGAGAAAGCTCACTGAGCATTTGCCGACGGTCTGTATGAAACTTTCCTGAAAGTCAAAGCTTGCATCTTCTCTCCCATGGGTGTAAGTTGGAAGATGGAAAGAAAAGTAACGGAAGAGGAAAACCAATCTCTCGTTGGCATCAACCTGCCACTGGGAGAAGATATTCTTCAACAAGCAATATGCAGTTTTCTGTTTTGGCCTTCATGTCCTTTTAGACTAATTGCAACCATTTTTTCCAGGGCAGGGCAGCTCTTGATGTTTGTCATACGTTGTTTGAATGGGTTGAACAGCATTGCTACAAAGTGAAACTTGTAGAGAACCTAGTACATCCTACACTTTATTCAAAATTAACACTGATTGATTTCTACCATCATTTGATATATTGTACATGGCACATGTGACTCCAAAGGGTACAGATTGTTGGTCACCAGGATTGGTTAAGAATATCATGCAGGCAAAAACTCATCTAGAGGTATAGATTATTGATTGATCACCAGGGATCGATTAATATGTCGTGCACGCCACTCCTAACTTGTTGGTGTAGATTGGTCCTTTAATTGCCAGGATTGGTCAATACATATCTTCATACATATTTTATCCTGTTAATGGTCACAGCACAACAACAGCCAGTTCATTGTTGTTGCAGACACATTTATGCATATGTTTGACACTAACAACTGGCTCAGAAAGGTCAAGAGCCTTGAGACTTGTGATTCACTTGATCTTTGTACACCCATCAGTTCCCAAGAAGCTGTTTGGCCCATGAACTGATCCATACCTCAATCAGTTCTGTTTGTTAAAAAAAAATTGTAAAGTTTTGAAGTTCCAACTTTTATCAGTTCATTGTGCAATCTACCAGTTCACTGAAAATAGGCTTCATCTTTTGTATGCATGTTGGAAATGCACCTGTGTATTGAAAGCCTGCCCTTAGTTCATATTCATTCAATCATGCAGATTTTTCCAGTTTAGACAATGTGACATGTCACATTGAAGGTTAAAAATAACTAACTTTGAAAGTATATTTAATTTTTGGTGTTGTGCCCAGTTAACTTTACGCCTGGTACAATATTTGTTTGAGCCCTTTAATTGTTTGAAACCTTTTTTTTCTCCCAGAATCCCTTGCGTATCTGACCGCCGCTACCCACGGTCTCCAGGAGGAAGCAGATGCTATTCGGGAATCATTTGACCCCGAAAAAGATCGTGTAAGTTTTTGTTTGGTAGTTTTGTAGCTACCTATAAGCAGAGAGAAGATAATGTTGAAACAGCAGTAGACTAAAAAGTTTATATGTGCCCACTATTGTTACTGGACTGTGTTATCCTTCGATGTAACTCAGCAGTAACCAGTAACACTTATGCAATGGTAAAATAGTGGACTGTAACCATCATTGCAATGCAACAGTAACCACCACTGTAATTCAGCTGTAATCATCAATGTAACTCCACTGTAACGGTTAGTGTAACTCCACTGTAGCCATTGG
>VJOZ01002354.1:0-15636 GCA_009801055.1 Stichopus horrens | reverse complement strand
GCTACAGTTCCAGTCTGTCTTCCCAAATTTTACTCTCCTTTTCAAATGATTAACAGCAATCTTGCTTCTATAGTTATATATGTTAGCTGTAGATTAAAACAGAAAGGTACGAGCAGGAACGCTATACTGTTTATGATGACTCATAAACAGTAATTATTTCAGGTACCTAACAGGATTGTGCTTAACAGCATGAGTAATTGGAACAATAACATGAATCGCTGATCTGTTTAAGTCTATAGGGTAGGCCTACATATAATGTGCAGGGGCCTAGCCTCTAGGCTATACCATGCAGAGCCTATAGGACCTAACAACAGTAAGATGGATAATGAAGCTGACTAGACAAATTTGTAATAGTAAAAAGCCACAATACGTGTTATTCCAGCAAAAACACACTTAAAATTTCCCGGCTATAACTGCTTGTTCGTGCTTCGCCAAATTTGGCCAAGCCTACCTTGCTAACACGCTACAGCGCCTAACAATAGGCGTAAGATAATTGCACACCCGTTACACCCATACAAAACGTTTCTATAGAATTCTATATGAATGTCTGTAGAGCTCTATGGAATTAATGATTCCCACAGAAATGCTTGAATTCCCCTATAGAAATTTGTATTTTTTTCTTAGAGTTCTATAGAATTTTCAACTTTCTATACAATAGTTTCTATAAGGAACAATCTCTATACAAGCATTGTATTGTCTATAGAAATTTTATAAGTAGTACACAATATACTTGAACCTTATATATAACTCTTAATTACACGTCTTTCAGAAACTTTCATGATTTTGATGCAGTAGAAAAGCTTGATACGTTTTCTGATCCATGACGGCAAGGAACCAGATCGAATTGTCCCCTCTCACTTTTTTTTTACAGATGGCGAATAGTTCATTTTGATCAATTTTTTAGATACTGCGAAAAAGACCAAAAAGCTATATGAAACGGTATTCTCCCCAAATGCTTTGAAATCGCATCTACAACTCCAACCCCCTTCAGCCGACGGTGTTTCCCCCTCCTTTCTCACAATCCTGCATGGATCGGCTCGTGGAAGTCGTGTGTGTGCAGCTCCTATCAGCCAGTATTTACTAGCAAGCATTATAAAACTAACGGTCATTTCAGTTCTTACATCTTACATCATCTACATCGCAGTCTTACACGGTGTGTGGGAAGAGGCAAATCTCTGCGTCAGTCTCTTTTCTTTCTCAACATACATTGAATTAAGAGTTTGTGATTAATTTGAGTTTTCGCTTAACACAAACCTGTGAGAAATACGTGTTTCTCTGTTGAGACACCTCTTTCTACGTTGAAAAGCAATTCATTGATGGAAAACTAGGTACGTAACATGGGTGATGTTAGGTGCAAAATCACATGGGTCCCATATGGATTCAACTACATGGAGCCTAAGTGTACCCTGGTCTTAGTGTCACCAGGGTAGCTAAAATTGTTTGTTTATCTGCGCCAAGCACTATTGTTAGAATTATTGCCAATTATTTTCAACCCGTACTTTGGCAGTTCAGTTTTAGCACAATACGTTTCGATGTTCTGGTCACCCTGCACATGTGGCTTGTAATTTGAAAACGTCTTGACGTAAACAATCATGAAGAGATTGTACTCTTCTCTATGATATTTCTAGTCGTCAGTGCCATAAAATGATAAATAACCTGAAAAAAGATGATAATACTCTTTAATTGTACAAGAATGATTTCTAAACCAAGTTTGTGTGAGTTAGAAACTCGTTGCAATCAATCTTAACTTAGGCTGTAAGCTTCTATCCTAACGCGCAGCAACGTAAAATAAAAGCAGTAAATACAGTGACCGTACGGCCGGATAGGTGCTGGTTGCTACGGCCCATACAAAACTTTTCTATAGAAATCTGCCTATAAAATTCTATTGAAACTATAGAAACCTTTCTTCAAAATATCTGTACTAAAGAAACTCTAAAGAAACTCTAATGAAACTCTAAAGATACTCTAAAGAAGCTATATAGAGACACCATAAAAAAGTGGGTGTCTATAGAATTTCTATAGAAAATCTGATACAGTATCTATAGAAAGCGCATAAGTTTGGTTTAGATATCCTATAGAAACTATATAAGAATTTTTATAGAATCTAATGGAAAATCCTATAGGACACTTTATACAATTCTGTAGAGTTTCTTTAGAACAGCTCCTTAAAACTCCATAGAAACTTTAAAGAAACTCTATATGACTTCAAATCAGGCTTACAATTAAGGGTTATATATAAGGGTCAAGCGTACTGTGTGCTAATTATATAATTTCTATAGAGAGTGCAATGTTTTGTAGAGATTGTTCCACATAGAAAGTATTGTATATAAAGTTGTAAATTCTGTAGAACTCTAAATAAATGACAAATTTGTAAAACGGAATTCAAGCATTTCTGTAGAAAATCGTTGATACTATAGAGTTCTGTAAGCATTTCTATAGAAGTCTATAGAAAGATTTTGTATGGGCAACTTTAACAGCTGACCATTCACTGAATGAAAGTTATATAAAACAGGGTTATGGAAAATAAATGTATGAGTTACTGTCTAATTCAGTGTAAGGTAAAATTGTGTGTTATTTTACTATAAAAACTAAAAAATCTACCCATATGCTTCCATCAAGCGAACACAAGGGTTACTATCAAGCTCCTAGATTTTTCGCTGAGAAACTTCGGGATTCTGTACTCCGCTAAATCTGTGGCTCCACTCTCACTTTTCTGAAGAACTGATCACATCAGCTTTAATAAGGGGTACCAAATACAAACAAATGTATTCTTGGGATTGCAATGGCTTATTAAGATTACGTGGAGACATATATTACATACATTAGAGGTCTAGTTCAAATGTTTACTTTTTGAGACGGAATACTGGTGCCGATAAACCGTTCTACAGTATGGAACAACACATCTGATGATGTTTTTGCTGTCTCACAGTGATATGTAGTTGTCAGCTACTGCTTGATATACCCAGTAGGGCCTATGTAATGAAAACATTGGTATATTAGTATACACATTTTTATTCTAGCTACAGAACACATTTTGTTAGTGGTTCAGTTATGAAAATCACATGAATTTCTTAAATGAAATTTAAAATTGAATATACACCACAGGTCAATCTCCTATCACTTTACAAGAGATTAGGTAAATGACTGGTTACCTCAGCAGCATCATCAGTTGTTGATAATTCTGGTTGTTGCCTTGATCTTTTCATGGGAGGTGCAGAACTGGTGGATGGTAGGGACATATCAGGACTGTTATTATCCTCAGGTTCAGAGATGATGTCACTGTCTGAATCAGTAGCTTGTCTAACAGGTGCAGCTGCAGGGGACACTAAGGGAAGGAAACTTTGCCACTTAGCCCATAGATCAGCTATTGCAATTGCAAAATTATGTGTTCATAAAAAAATGCTGGGAATAACTGAGCTGAGATAATGCAAATGAGCTAGCTAAGAATTCTGACTGGTTACGGAAACTGTGACTTTAACCATAACCCTTAACTTAAGCTTTTTCTAGATGAACATTCATATAACCTAGCTAGGTTGCCGTACTGATTAGCTATAAGCCCACCAAATGAATTTTAGCAGCTCAAAATGTCTTACTTGTAGGGAACACAATTATGCTAAGCGTATACGAGAAGAAAACTTATCTTTGCAGCCATGCATGTCTAAACACTGCTGAGAATTATTAATGTTAAACAGGTATTTGGAATACGTTGTGAGCTTGGCTAAGTTTTTGCCTGCAGCATTTACTTCATTTGTCACCTTTATTTAAGGCCATCACTGTTGTGTTTGCTTCTAATTCAAAAAGTGGTGCAATGGCATCTTTGTCAATCTCTGCGCCGTCTTTTGTCTCAACAAGTTCCACATCATCAAGTTAAACTTCTTTGTTTTTTGCTAGAAAGAAAAGTAAGATAAAGTGAAGAATAAATTAACCATACTGCCATATTGATTTACAAGTACTTCACCAGTATAAAATATATTTTTTATTTTTGTTACATGTTTGTACATTGTTTTTTGAAAAGTTTGCTTACGTAACATTAGCTTTTATTAAACTAACGAAGGCACAGATATGCATATGGATGGATCTTGTATTAATATTGGTTACTGGTATCTTGATCAATAGCTGTGTTGATACCAATTGTGTCAGCTTGTGTGGATGAGGCGGGGAAGGTGGAAGAAGCATGACTTGATTATAAATATACAATCTGTTTTCCTTTATTGTGAATTATTTTAAATATATATTGTTATTTATTTTCAATTTGGGTGTAATCTTCTCCGAGTGTAACTATAACAGGATATTAAGGTTTACTAAAACCAATGAACAATTAAGGTCAACGACAGTCCAGACATTTCAGAAGAAAAGTAGTTTTCAATTTTACAGATACCAATTAAGAAAATGCTTAATGACCAGACGCTCCTTGATGACCATGCTTTCCTCTTTATATCTGCTGCTAAGTAATATACCAGTCTTGTAAATTTCAAGACTTTGGCACTTACGCTTACGCAAATAGTTATCACCCCACATCTGTTTCCTTAGTTTTCTTTTAAAATTGTCATTATCTTGTTTTTTGTTTTCCACAACAATAGGAATTCTACTTCTGAAGATGTCTCAGAGTGGAACAGGCGACCATGCCATTTAATTCATAATAACCTCAACAGCTGCAATACTCTTCCGAACTATTTCTTAAACAGAGAATATCGCGACGAATACCGAAATGCTATTATTAACTTTTGGCATATACAGAAAACTGGTGGTTCCTCGGTCGGAAAGTGTCTAGTTGTTATGAACGACAATTTAAATCTGCCCCCAACCTTTCACGGCTTTGACTCGTGCAAAGCGAAGGAAAACATGCACGCAAAAAAGAAGTACTTTCTTAACCAGACATACAGACCAATAATTCGTGGCCATGGAACATTAGGCGCATGTGACTTTATTCATGAGTCAATAACAGATAGGAAGTGTTCAACCTTCGCGATCTTTCGAGAGCCTTACGAGAGAGTTGTGTCTCACTATTTTTTCAACCAGGAAGTGGCCAAAAGGAAGGACAGTATTAAAAGTGGAAGGGGCATGGGACTGGCGTTAGTTATGAACATCACAGATTGGTACAAAACAGTTGGATCAGTCTACTTTAAGCCATTTTTCAGCAAATGGAATTTTGCCAAAACAAGGGACGATCAGATCTTATGTAGCTTAACCTACACGAAACCAGAAATCAGGAAAAACGTTTTTCAAGACATTGCGGAAAATCTCGAAAAACACATATCAATTATAGGATTAACTGAAGATTTATCAACAAGTTACCAAATGTTAGAGGAAGCTTACAATCTTCCCTTTATTGACAGGTGTTCTTCACTGCACATTTTGCCAGGTAGTTATGGAGTAGTGAATTTAACTCAGAAACAAGCTATTAGGGATAAATTCAAACAAATTTTAATGAATGATGATGAGGTGCGAAAATTAATGCAGTTTGACATAATGTTATACGAAAAAGCCAAATCCATATTTCAAAAGCAGAAGGTAGAATTTCTTGCATTAAAGCGAAATCGTCAGGAGAGTGTCTCTTTAAATAATAGTTTCCATGTTCGTGAAGAATAAAACGTTTCAGACACTTGGTAGCATAGATGGAATTTATTATATATTGCTTTAGACTGATAAAAATATAAGACATTCTTTGTTAGTAATAGTACACTTAGAAATTTGACAGAACTCAAAGGCTTTAAAGTACTGCAAATATCAGGTTTTGCCTAATTGTAGAAGTCTCGCGTTCTATAATCTCTTGCCGATGCCGAAGTGAAGTAGTCCATACGTTTGATTCCAAAGAAGATTTCTCGGAGATCAATGATGTCATGTGGATAGGTGGACTGATCTACGTAAAACAAAATCGTAGATTAAATATCTTGAGTTTGCAGTCTTTGAAAAGAGATCAAAGACTTATCCCTTGGAGATATTTATAATACTCAGCCTAATTAGTGGCTAATCTTTAGTGTATGAGATCTAAAGGGGTTCTCCCATCAACTTTCGAGCTCAATAATGTCCTTATGTCTCTTCTTCGTAAGAAGCATCGAATTTGCAACAAGGACATTGGTCTTAAAAGACTCCTAACTATTGCGACATGTTTTTATTTGCGGTTTCATCTTATCTGAAACCGTCTTTTAAAGCTTAAGTTGTGTCATATATCATTAAGATCGAAAATACATCTATCTTCCTCCCCATAGTGAAACTATAGCCACGATGCTATTAAATACCTCTTCCCCCCTTCCGATTTCGTAATACTCCATCGTCCGGTGCACAAAGTCTCCTTTCAAGTGATTATGACTGACTATGATTAATTAGGATATCCTTTATGCTAGGTGACCAACCTCTCTACAGTAGCTGTTTCACAAGGAAGTATGTGGTCGTTGATGCAATAGTGTTTACAATAGTATGGTGGTTTGCCAATTCAGGGGTATTCAGAGGTATTACACCTCCCTCATTACCTTTAATTTATATTTCACTGACAACTGACGGTTTCTTTAAGTGTCAAAGAGAATAACGTTTCATTGCAAGCATTTCAAATGTCATGTCAATATCTTCTCCTTAACTCAAGATATTGCTGTTTGAAGAAAGACTTCTCAGGTCAAGAAAAATTTCCATTTGACTCAAGATTACCATGGTAATGGTAATGTCATGGAACAGTAGCAAATCATTGCAAGACGTTATTGTTTTTTTTCCTGAAACTGAGGCCATCATTTAACCATTAAATTTGGCACTATGAAAATGTTGATTGGGTATCTTGTAGATTTTCCTTAAACTTTGTAGAGTTAAGGTTACATTTCTTAAACTATTGTAATGTTCCTTTGAGAACAGTCAGGATCACAAAGAAATACAAAGGATGTTCAAATAGTTTTGCTTGGGCGACGTCACAGTTCGCTCAATGCAGAGCACCATTTGAAATAGATAAAATTCTAACTTCTTAATGGAACATGCTATTTGGAAGCTGTTTTACCAATAAAGAGGAAAACATCGACAATTTTGCTTGAAATATCAATTTTCTTCTGTTTTCTATCCCTTTAATGACTGTTCTACTTAATCTTTAAAGTGTATTGTGCACATACAAAATTCAGACATGAGATCCCAATTCAAGGCTGATTACATGCATCCCAGAACACACGGAAAGTGCCGTTTCCATTTTGGGGTTTGATAAACCAAAACTTTCTGGTGCCCCTTGAGACCTCCCTGCTGATAAACACCTCATATGCATTACCATTGACGTATAGGCAATGTGTACTTCACAATTATTAGGCCCTGGCTGTGTTCCGGTAACTTCTGTTTACACTGAAATCACCTTGTTCTTCTGCCGAATAGAAGAAAGGTTTTCATTTCACCGAAATTTCGCTGAGGATTTTAGGCTACTCTCTATGAGACCGTTCGCTGTAACATTCCATTAGTGTGTATTGCAGGTATTATCACTTTTCATAGATTGTTTTTCAATTCCAGACATGACATCTCTATTATTAGTTATTTCCTGGGTACATGCAGCCTAGAAAAGCTGTTTCCGACCATCTGGTCGGTTTTTAAAACACAAAATTTGTTTTTTACTCATAGTGACGCTCCCCCGCCGAGCTTTATAGTGCATTTATCTTAAAGAATACATCCTCTACTGAATTCTGCATCTCCTCCTGATAAGGTATTTGTAGTGCGTTAAACTGTCGCCCTATGAACCCACAAACCGCCCTGACACATGTACTGTAACATAATTGTACCTACAACTAAATCAAGTACAGTTGTTGGTATGCGATGATCACACGTCTAAGACAGATTAACAGCCAAGCAAGCTGCAGTTTATATTCAGGTGTTAGTGTGGCTATAGAATAATGTAAATTTTTATTACGGGAACTCCCACAGTCACCGTTCTTACACATAGTTTGCCATCAAATAACCCTTTATTACATCATTAATAAATTTTATCCATTACATTCTTTTCCTTGCCATCACGGCGACAAACCTTTGGATCTCTTTGGTATTCACAAATATTACCTTCTATGGCTGGCCCCTGTATCAACTACTGATGTGTATGGGACATACAATATTCATTTGGGGACTTTTATAGTTAGAGTCACTCTTATAGGCTAATGTGACAACGTCCATGAAATATGTCACGCTGGATCCGTTACTTGTATTTGAGAAGCAGAGCTGATCTATTTCATGTGTTATGTCTCGATCACATACTTCACGGTAGCCATAGTGGTCTAAAATATCTATTACATCTCATCATTTCATGTCTTCGTACATGAAACAGACAAGCAAATGTCTGCGTTTAAGCTTTGAGATTAACCGATGTCCACACATGAGCAAAGAAATCCGAAATCGGATTCTACTGCATATGGGATAGTGTGGAGTTTTTGGTGAAATTATGGACCACCTGACTAAATGCTCCATGCCATTAAATGAAAGGTTAATAGTAACGGTGTAATATTTAAGAAAAGGAATGATGTTGCTGGTTTTCAAAAACAAGTGCAAGAAAAAAAAGTTGACCCCTTTGGATTCATGATTCTTCAATTCTTCAGTTTGCACAAAATTACGTTATCCTCAAAGGTGGACTACGAAACTGGACGGTACAGGCTTTCGGCCCACAGTCTACTGGTATTAATTCAACGTAATCAATGCAGATAATATGCAGCATTGAAAGGAGCAAAAATCAAAGACGAGGGATACTTACATGTATTTATTACAATGATGTTGGTTTTGCACTGACACACTTAGCTTCTGTGTAACTGCCTAGTGGCGGTATTACTTCGAGTAACAGTAACCATTGGTGGCATGACATATGTCATGGGAGTAATTTAATTGTAGGTACAGATATGCTGTGTTAAAGTAGAGACCACACTATCCGAGTACAACACCGAGCCAAGACTGAGTCCAGAAAATTTCATTACGAATCGAGTCATAGAGACCGGAAGAAATACGATCTTTCTGATGTTTGTTTACAATGGTTATATCATATGTTGAACAACTTGACACTTATGGTAGGAGGGAAACTTCTGTAGCATCAGAATAATGATGGTGTCAATGACTACGCCAGATCTCGGGGTAAAAATACCCCCTAACGTTTGGGTGTGGGTACTTTGTTTAAGTTCACGTTCTGTAATTATTGTCACTGAAAAAGACAGGGGTTTGTCACAGATTAAAATCCGCATTACAGGACTACTAAACGATGCGATGCTATTTGAAACCTTAAAAATAGCTTAAAAATAAATGTTAATGAAGGCTACGTATAGACTCTAGCGTAACGAGCGGTAATGCTCTAAGGCATGAGTCATTGGGGACCAATCGTCACTTCCAACAAATACACAGGAATTTTGGTGTCAATCAATGGCCACAGCTGTGGTAACCATTCTGTCCATACAATTAACATTTTATTTTGAATTGTCTCGTTCAAGACCTCGAGGCAGGGCAGCCGAGACCCAAGACCGAGCTACTTATCGAGACAGTAGGGCAAGACCAGACTAGAGACTGAGATCGGTTAGGATTATAATCACATTTCAGAAACTTCCCTCCAACTTTAAAGCTTAAAAATACGAGAAACACCTTCAAACTCTAGATTGGAAACGTATTCTAGATCAAACATGGACTTCATTTTTGTATGTATCTGATACTTTATTGCAAACCAGATAGGAAATTTGGGCCGAAATTAGTTCTTTTTCATTCCACAGTGAACTGGATGCCAATAGCCTTTGTCAACTATATAAAATGCTTCCACCCGCCCATGGACCAGCAATTGCCCATGGCTGGCTTAAATGCTAGTAGACATGTCTGAGGTTCAATGACAGTAGGTCTAGACGCTTATAGATAGCTGTATGAATAGAAGATAGGAATCAGAGAAAAAAGACTGGGTGAGTCTTCCAAAGAGATTTACGTGATAAAAATTAACAGATCAAGAATAAAATAGATTTATTTCATAAAAATTTTACACTGAAAATGACAGAAAATGTCTAACCAAATTTAAATAATATATATAAAAAATATAGTAAATCAATGCAAAACAACATTCGCTGTCTCAGGCAGTTGGTTTGCCTAAGAAATCACTGTCAGAGGAATTAGTGGTTTAAAGGTGTGGGCTCAAATCCTCGCATTTGTCTTGCGGAAAATATGTAGATCAATGCAAAACATCATACTACTTATTTTATCTGGAACACCTTCATGGTAAGTTCATTATAAGCTTCTGCACCTCTGGAGTGCAAGTAAGTCAAAGAAGGTCAATGATCGGTGTTCTCCGGTGCTCTAATTTATTAACTCTTTCAATTCGGCCAGTGAGCAGAGAAAGAAATAGAGTTGGGTGAAGCATATCTCTTCGGGGAAAGGAATAAAAACGTCAGGCGTTACTTCCAGGTAGCAATGAATTTTCATGCAGGTTTGCATACTCTAATTGGTTGACATGCGTAGTGACCTCTGACCCTCAATTGTAGAAGCGTGCCTTAGAAACTTTCACCAGCACGTTTCTTTACTGGTAATCCTGTCGTTAAATTGAACGTCTCCTAAATCTGTTGAAATAATAATGTAGGCTGTCTGTTCAGTTTCTTTTCTTTTTGAACGTCATGAAAATTATCTTAATCATCATTCATCATCGAACTTTATTTCATCTAATTTGTGTGTGCCTGTGTAATCAAAGAATAAAATGAACTCTTATCATGGAAAACAAAATCTCTCTCCACCTTTTTTCTTGCTCTTGTGCGAACTCACTAACAGCATACCCGTGCAGGAACATCTTTGTCGTCTATCTTTAAACAGTAACACGTCACAAAGTGCAATGTTAATCAAAATGTTGATGGCAAAGAGAGAATTCTGGGAAACTATTTACAGGTTTCACCTGACGCATATCAACTTCATCGTGTAACAGAGTTAGAGATGCATTGTCTTCTTGTGAACGATACAGTGTTGAAGCACAATATATTCTTTAAAGAGTGGAATTTGATTCAAAGCACTGTCAGAAGCTTTCAATTTATAGCATTTGGCATTTTTTCTTTTTTCTACGTTTTGAACCATAATCACAAAATTTCAACTCCCTGAAAGTTATATATTTCTAAAAATAATATTAAAACCTAATAAGCTCCCCTACAGGGATGTATATATTATATAATCATACCCTCAAAGCAATAAAGCACACAGCCACTGACCAAAACATCTCAATCTCCATAAACTTTCTTGAAATAATTTACAACAGGTACAACTGAAATCAATGTTAACTTAAAAATGCTTTCAGGGTGCAGTTTTAAATAAATATGCAAAAATATAGTTATCGCGCCAGATGTGAAAGGTAACTTTCGCAATGTAAATCTATAAAAAATTGATGAGACGTGTGAGGGATAGACCTGTAACCCCCTCATGTGATAATGACACACTACGAACTAAAAAGAAAAGGGATTTTGTAAATTTATAAAAATTATTGGAACATATCAGGGATATACATATAAACCCCTGATACTGGTATAACTTATTACTCAGCAAAAAGGAAATCTGAGTGAATAGATGTGTTGGCAACGTATGAGCTATAGACCTGTAACCCCATCATGGATAATGACACCTTACACAGCAAAAAATCTACAAAATCCAAAAAAACAAAAGTCTTCAAAGATAATGCTATGATACGTCTCAGCAAGAAAAAAGCCTTTGACATTTGAAAAAAGTTAAGGTAACAAGGTAAGTTTAGGAAGATCACTCTATGGAAAGACTTGATGCATCTTCATCCTCTGGTTCACTGATACTGGCATAAGTGCTGGAACCCTCTTCAGTGTCCTGCACGTCGCTGTCTCAATCTGCCACCGTTTTCTACAACATCAGAGACAAGAGCCATTTTACAACCCCTTACCCAATGTTGCTTACAGTAGTAGTTCTGATTTTTTGGCTTTAAAAAATATAAATTATTTCAAAATCCAAGGCCCTTGAGCACGGGTCGGCAACCTGAGTCCCCCAAGTCAAGTCCAGCCCGAGTAGGTCGATCTAGTGGTGCCAAGAATCCTGCAGAAGGCCATGACCAATCCGTGCAAAGAGCACAATGTGCAATACTGGCGAAAACACCTAGTCATATATATCTGTAATACTTATTTCAACTACTGCATCAAATTCATGTATTTGCCTTGCCTCTACAAAACCTATACCTAACATTTGCCCACCACCCAAGGAATATTGTCCAATTTTCAAACGAATCAATGAAAGCATGTGGGAGTGGAAGTCTTTTAAAAAGTGGGACAGACATACAATATAAGATAAGCTCTACTCACACTTTGTGGGTTGAGCTAATAAACAATAAGGACTCACCTTTGGTTTCATTCCGCACTATGTAAAAGGCAGTCACTGGATCCCTAAAATGAGGAGTTTTTTTGTTGCGGCCACTTTATTTGACGTAGCGTTTAATCTATTCATAATGTTGATCCCACTGCAGGCAATATTTTTGCAACAGTTTACTATTACAGTACCTACATAGGCTACACTATACAAGGAATATTGTTCAATTTGGACTAAGTTACCGACATAACACGACGAAACATGTTTCGGTTGTGTTATCCTGATGAAACCAAGATTAAAATTAAAACACAAATTCGAGACGTTTTAATTGATTGATACCATTATTCCTTCATTACGTGGTTTACACCAAAGAAAAACATTGCAACTTTCTAACATGCATTCAGAAAAAATGGATGTGACCAGCCTAGGGAGCTAAAAGAGCTACTTAGTTCAACTGAACAAGATTAAGCTCGTCATCCATCTTACGATGACGCAATACCAAAGGAGTTACTAAGTTTTTCCAACAACGTGGCGTGGTGTCCATAGAAACGATATAGACCGAAACGATAGGCGGATGCATGGTTTATGGAATCAGAAGCTATGCCTATGTCACGGGAGACGATGGAGACACGTGATTAATGAATTCGGAGTAAGGGCCGTTAAAATCTCTAAACCTTTTGTCAAATTAACAGTTTGCGCAATTCGAATAATTATGCAGGCACAACGGCCGAGCTTAAAAAATACATCGGCCTCTAAGTCCCGCGAAAACACCTTGCAAATTCCAGATTCTTCTTATTATTATTCAGTAAAGTCGCCAAGGAAGTTATGGGATAGGGGCAGGAAGGACGTACCTAATTAAAAATTGGGCCCCCATCATCTTTGGGATATTTATTTAAAAAAATGTATGCCTTCTGTAAAGATGTAT
This sequence comes from Stichopus horrens, assembly GCA_009801055.1. Lineage (NCBI taxonomy): Eukaryota > Metazoa > Echinodermata > Holothuroidea > Aspidochirotida > Stichopodidae > Stichopus > Stichopus horrens. The sequence continues at coordinate 2,456 of VJOZ01002354.1, read as the reverse complement.
GACGTGTAAATATCAGATTTCGTTTGATTTGGTCAGTTCTTCTTTGGAAACATGGTTATGGATATGTGCTGAGCATCCGACATACAGTTGGAGGTCTGAAGTTCGAATCCTGGCCGGGTCATATACCGAATTTAAAGAAAGAAAATGTTTCGATTGTGCTTGTTACTCATCATAAGCATGAGATATGGAAAATCGAACAACGCATTGAGTCAAAAGTGAAAAAAAAATGTCCTGTTCCGCTTGACTTAAACCAATCGGTTAAAAATTAGATCGTCAAACTCAATTCCAGCACTGAGCTAACGAATAAATGACTTCTTTACATTTTTCGCACAGTCACTCTTTGAGAACATACCGAGCTACATTTCTGATCTGCAATGCACTTATTTTGAAAATGTTGTGAAGTTCCCGGGGTTTTCGACTTATTTGGTAAGTCCAAAATGTTTGTGCTCACAGTAGTTCTTTTTTCTCTCAGTCTTTCATCCTCTGTCTGGATTAATATCAGCAAAGAATCTAAATCAAAAAATGAAACCACACATTTCGGTAATAATTGCTAAGAATGCGTTAAGGCGGAATTATATTCACAGAGGACAAACAAATTTCTTTCAACCGGAACGTATGCCAAAGCTGGAGGCTGCCAGTGAAGACTTCTTGTATGTTGTACCAATTTTTACCACACTACCCCTTTTTATGTTTTACACTTGAGGTTGAACGAAAACACCATTTGCATCATTCGTAAAGACCAGCAGTATGACAATAGAAAGTGAACGAAATGGAAACAATCATTTAAAGACATTGACACAATTGTGTACAACAGGCTCAAAATTGTAAACAAATACACCACTATTAACATCCTCATTGGCATTTTGGAGTTTAAATTAGATCCCTTCAGAAACAGATAGAAACGATGCGATGCAATGCTGTTACCAACACACATACCATGCAGCATTCATTCCATTAAAGGGTTATTCTGAAAGGGAAATGGGGTATGTGTTTACCTTAAGCACGATATATATTTCAAAACAATATTTGTTAACACATAATAACAGATTTAAAATAAGGACGGATGGTGGTCTCATTTTGTTGCATTGTAAACACTTTATTTCCCTTTACATTTTGCTTGCCTGCTAGATGACGACCAGTGAGACACACTAAAAAATACTGCTACCTTGCATTCCTACCCCTACCCACCACCTGATGTGAGAAGAACTGGTCATCACAAGAGGATAACGCTACCAGAAATGGTCATGTCTGAAATATGTTGTTTGTTTTGCGGGGAACTAACTTAGATTTCGAAACAAATGTGAACACAGAATGTGACCACAGAACAAGGGACAAAACAAGGAATGATAATGGGCTGCATTTCAAAAAATAAGTTTCATACAGATTTAAAATTAAGTTATTTGTTGCTCAACAAAACTCTGCTCACTCCCCAAAATTCAGATGATGCATCTCCATAACTGTTATTATGCATAATTTTTTCATTAGATGAAGCTATTTGTACCTATTTATTGTGGTTAACCTGAATGATTAAAGCATGATTAAAGCAATTTTCTTTGCGTGCCATGCATGTTGGTGCACTGTAAACGCCCTACTTCCAGTCAAAACATTTTTAAAACTTACCTCTGGATGGACTCAAGGGTATTTGACACCTCCACTGGATAATTTATGTTGATTACGTCGAAGTAATAGAAGGAAGTGAAGATAGAAGTTACAGCTCAAAATAAGGAAAGACAACTATGGTTGTTGGAGAAAAATTAATAAATTAAGTCACTTAAACTGCATGTAAATGTAAGGATGAACAAAAATTGTGGCTAAAATGCAACAAAAAATTGTCAACAATGATGTAGCAAAAAACATTATTGTTACCATAAATACATGAATTTTTGGACAAAATAACCACTAATTCATGGTCATATTGATGGACCCTGGGCCAACTGGTAATTTACAACAGCAAGTTCTGCACAAGGGATTCATCAGCAAATAAGCACCTCTTAGTAACTTCTCAGCTGCTCGTAAAATATGTTCAATTAAACAAACATTATTCACTTTACTAAAAAAATAGTAAACTCCAGTCTCTCTTAGTAAACTCCAGTCTCTCTTTAACTGACACATTTCGTTCTATTTTTTTCACTTATGACACAGTTGAACCTGACTTAAGTAGGTGCCATCACTACATATGTGGTTATATAACTACATTCATAAACACGGAACAAGGTATTACTTTCAGAGTCGGCAAAGTACAAATTCGAGTCGCAAAGTGAAATGCAGTGCAGTGTCTCCATGGGTACGATCAGTAACTACAGTTGTGAGCCTGTATCTTTGTAAACCTAATATCCCAACATTATGCTTAGAATCTCACCATCACCATACATCGTTGCGTTAGATAGTGAACCAGCGCCCACCCCCACCTTCACTTCATTTATACTATATTAATGTGTTCATATTGATAAGTAATT
>VJOZ01002344.1:0-53815 GCA_009801055.1 Stichopus horrens | reverse complement strand
ATGCTATATTACAATGCAGTCCCACTGATACTTTATCTTGTTAGAAAATGGCGGTTCCATTTCTAACGTCGGTCTTACAAGTAGGTATAACTTTTGGTCCCGTGTTAAAGGTCCCAACTATTAGCCAACGATATGGAGCCCAAACGTAGCATATTTAACATGCAGTACTCCCTCAATCACTGATGACCACGACGTGAAAGCAAAAGTTTATTTAACTTTTTTTTTCGTGTGTTTGATATCAGCATTAGAATTTGTGGTAAGTGACATTAATGTGAAATGTATCGCGTTCATTTGAACACTCAAAATATGACTCCTTGTGAGGGTTAACTAATTTTCATCCGATTCACATTTGGATACACCGAGCTAAATCGTATTCTATGACGATGTAATATATCGCGGTCTTGTTGTTCGTGGTTAGAAATGAAGAAGTCTGCCCCTACTATGTTTATCATCATGCAAAATGCGCCATGGACATAGAGACAAGAAAAAGAAGAATAAGAAAAAAGAAAACGTGACCACACATAACATTGGGAACATCCGCGGTTATCGAACAGAGTTTAGTTGGAATTATACACAACGAAGTGAGAGACTTGAACCTATCCCCGTCCTCCATGTCATCGAGGTGGAAGGAAAACACCAGATGTCGTTGCTTCGGCAAGTCCCGTTTGAGCTTGCACATGCGTGTATGAAAGATAGTACTTACATTGACCTGTGGGTCATCCTGGAGGGTTCAGCTGCGTAGTCGTGTAACTACAGTCGTTTCAACAAACATGATATTTTGCTTTTGCTGAATGTGTGGTTACTTAAAAGGATATATAACAAGCTTTCATACTAGTTCTATAGTATCAACCTGTCAACAGTAGAGGAGAGTCATCCGGGCATGCAAATTATGCTAAAAACGATGGGAATCCTTCCTGCTATACAGCTCATTTACCAATACAAGGAAATATTGTTTATTTGTTAACAGAACTTGAAACAGTATTCTTCTAGCTTGCAAACTAGTCTGGGAAATGATGTCTCCAGATCAACATATCAGCTTATGTATATGCTTGGCAATGATCCAAGTATGTCAGCAGGCGTATCACTGTTTTCAATGATAAGTACTCAAGTAGATGATCCTACAAAATTCGAGTACTTTCTTTTTGCAAACGATCGCCACAACTACGAAAAAACACCAGATCACTTGCACTATGACTTAGCTGCACACTGTATTTTACGGTTACTCTTTAATAAAACGAGTTTTAATTCAAACAAGGATATGTATAGAAATAATAACATCACACGTCAAAGAGGAGTTAACCTAACAGCCTTTCCTGGAAATTTGTCCCCCTGTACGTAATATCAACATCGCATGCTGACGGAGCATCCTTGGTGAGCTTGCGTAAAGTACGTGACATGAAAAACACATTTTGGAGTAATGACAGAATTAAATCATGGATTACATTTTTACTTCGGCAGCATGTCTCGTCTTTTTTTTAAAAAAATGTTGATATCACTAACAAATGTGAAACAATTATGAAACAAAAAAAAAAATGAAATAAAAATGGGCCAAGAAAGTTTGATTTGTTCTGCTACAGCTATTTATTTAAGTAATGAGATGCACCATTATGGAGAACAGATTTTTTGCATCAATGTCTGGCAGGCGGTAGGGTTGCTTCAAGACACTGATGTACATACGTCAATGATACGACTCCCCGGGGATCAAAAAAGGGAGATGCATTGTGTACCTGCTTCCTTCAACTTGCTTTTACAAATGACTAAGCTGATTTCAAAGCATTTTTTTTTTTCACTGGCAATAAGTATCTGCTTTGAGAGATGCCATCCATGATAATTTACATGACTGAAATTGCAAGGAAACAAAATTCCTCCATAAAGGCAGATGGTGCGGTATGAATGCATGTACGGGAAACCAATTTCACAGATAAATTCAAGCAGCCATGTATTAATCTCAGCAATCTTGTAGTTATTACTGAGCAAGCAATCTGGCAGCTGTCTTTGCATGACAACTATACTACTTTCAATTGAAGAGCAAATGTTGGGAAACTATTAGAAAGAACATATAAAGGAATCGCTGATACTAGAACAGACATCGATCCCTGCATGATCATACACTACTCAGATAGGGTGCCTCTTATTCAGCTTATTTCCATGGCATTCTTACATACTCGATTGATATGTAGACTGGTCCACACCAGCTGCAGAATTCAACAGAGATTGTACTTTTAGAAGGGGACAAGACTCATGATTTTTACTTATTTCTGTTTCTCCATTAACACTAACATTTTTTTTTTAATTGGCTATTTAATTTTTGCTCATCTGTAATGTCAAAATCATATACTAGCTATATAATGTTATTTTGAAATGGTATATGGAAAACAAACTCCAAAATGTGGCTGTTACTATGAACAGACTTGCATGTCAATCATGATTCATAATAGCAAAGTACAGTCCATCAGCAAGGTTTTTTTCTTTCGCTTTGTGTTGATCTCAGCAACAGAGGCATTTACGTTGAGCCTCAAAAAATCATGAGAGGGAAGAGGGACCGTCTACAGGGATGGCTTTCACCTGCTATGAGACTGTAAAGACTCCCACAAAAGATGGTACTGTGTTTACAATCTCCTACAAAATGTTCCATCTTTTCCAATTGGTAGACATGTTCCAATCACTGCGGTGATACAAGGTCATCCTACAACGACTAGAGCGTCATGTGAAAACTGACAACAAAACAAATGTCACCTTTACAGTATTTACTGTTTTAGTGATGATGTGAAATTATTTGCCTAATTTCTGATCACAGATTTCTTTTTGTCTCTCCTACTTAATAGCTATTCTGTTTATCACAACTTCCTTGCCTTTGTTGTGAAATGCTTGCTATCAACCTCATTCCTGATCCACTGCACGGTCACATCTATCATCCACAAACATTAAAGCAGGATGTGCTGTACTGCTGCTATTCCTTCGCTTTTAAAAGCACATCAAACGATACATCTTTTCAGTTGTAAAATGCTATTAAACTACCATACGGTGCAAATATATCCCCTATATTGCCAAAAGAAGTGCGTTTGAATACGAGTTTGGCATCAACAGTATATCACACAGATTAGCGCCACTCATTTATCGCAGGGCCCAATTCTGCTAACTTTTAGGGGAAAAAATACTTAACCACTCTTCCTACCACCCTAATTATCACGTTAACTATGAAATTTCTCTTGCAAGAAATGTGGCATACATATTTTCTTCCAGAGAAGCACATCCTGCTTTAATTTCTGTCCTTGTGGTCACCTTCTTTCTCTCTTTCCATTCAGTATTTTCGGACCATCTCCATAGATCTCTGAAGATCATGATTGCCCCGTATGCATGCTTGAGCAAATCACAAATTATATAGTTCATCAAAAGGTCCTTCGAACAATTCTTGAGATGAAGAGGGTCGCGGAAGTTCGTAAAAATGATGTTCATCTCACCAGGTACATCGGAAAGCATTTGAATTTGTGTAAAAGGTCTCGAATTTCCTTGCTGCTGGTCAAAAGGCGGGCAATTATGGAAGAACTGTGACCAGACAGATACACACACACACACAGACAATTTCCAGTTGCTAGATCATGGTCAGTATATGGTAAATTTCCCACAGTTCAATGGTGTGGTTATTTATGATCGTGATTATACTTATCCTTTACAAACACTAATGCATTCATTTAGCCTGTATGAATGAGTTGGTAAGTATACGTCTACGATGTCAATGCATAGGTTAATATATGTAGCTGATGTGAATATACAATATTGCAAATCATATTAGGAATCTCCTCTGTGATCTAACAGTTTTAAAGTTACAGTCACTGGTTGAAATTTTGTGAAGGACTATCGAGGTATACATACTTTGTTTATACTGTCTGGTACTCTGTGTAAGCCAAAATCAACACTGACCAAGTTCACTTTATCCTGTTAATCCATGAAGATATCCTACCCAATACATTCTGACACTGGCTAGTTTGAGCAGTCTACTGGATAGTAATTTAGGCCCAATGGGACGAAAGATGAGGGTAGTTCCAAATTATGCAAAAAGTGACTAGGATCAAAAACAAAATTTAGAAGGAGAAACAAGGTCTCTTACATGGCTCTGTGCAGCTTTGCTATTTACTGCCACAGCATGGCAACTGAATATTTAATGATTTTGCCTGAACTTTCTGACAGCTAGGGTCTTCATGTATTCCTGAGATCTATCATACAATAAAGTACACTTTATGATAATTCAAGTGTTTTCTTAGGGAAATTTGGCTAAATGAGCCTACTTGATCTAGTACATATGTACTTCATGTAAGCGAACCTCAAAATGACTTGAATAGACACCTGCTGATCCTATTCAGTAAGGGTATTTTTTTTTTTCTATTTCCCTTCTGATGTCTATATTCACCCGAGTCTGAGGTTGGCTTTCATGAACTACATGGTAATTTTAACCATCATGGTATGGATCGTCAAAGAAAGACTGTGTCAGTGAGAAAGAGACATAATTATGTCTTTCTTGTAATTACCACTTTCCAAAGAATGTTCTTAAGGGAACTGTAAAAGAGAGTTTGCAGCTCCTCAAACTCAATGTTCATGTGGTGTTTTCTTTCACTTCACTATGCTGTACGACATAAGTATTATGTGTACTGCAAGTGTTGCAAGCTTCAGCCTAATGTTATGACATTTAAACTAAATGCAATGTGAAAATGAATAGCCTTCTGACAATGGCCTGTTAAAGTACACAATTGGCTTCATAATTGGATTTTGGAGAAAGAAAATAACAAATTGCAGACATGTGATAATGATAATAATACTAAAGTAGATTTATATAGCATCATTCTGGAAAAAAAATGCTTATGGTGCTTTACAGAAGTAAAGAAATTCATTTATGACATTGACCCATCAAGCCTTCGGAAACCTGTGGTCTAAAATCATGCAGTGAGTTATTTCCAATTGGGTTCTAGCCAAATTTTTCTTCAGTGCAAAGGGAGGATCGACTTCAACTGATGCCAAAGTGATTGCCACTCAGCATGGAGTCTGAAGGATTGCCTTTATCGCCCTTATGGAGCCTAACCTAATGTGAAAGCCTATATGCACAACTTAGACTGATCATATCAATATTGAGCTTTACAGGTTTTGTTTGTATCAATTATGTGAATTATTCATTACAAAATAAAAACAGGAATTCCTTTTTCAAAAACAGGCAAACACAACAGACATCTTTTTTTCTACCCTGATGCTTAATTTTCAAACTGTGTAGACAAGGAAAATAAAAGTCTGAATGGGAGCATTCTCCACATAAAATAACTTGGCGAGAGACCCGCATGGTTATTATCTTCTAGGTGGGATAAAGTCTGGCAGGATGCGTGCAGAACTGTGGAATGAGATAAGCAGTGGATTGTCACTTGACAGCCGATTCACAAACAGGTGAAACAAAATCCATTAGATCAAACTGGCAACTTGTTTTCTCAGCATGTGTGTATGTAGCGAAACATTTTCTGTTTGTAACATGTTTTAGTACATGATGTTATACTGAACCTTACACGAAACAATAGATGAAACTAATGAAATTAATATAAAAATAATACTTAGAAATATAAAAAATGTGAATTATGTGAATTAAAAGAAGTCTTAATTGTGACAGGATGAAAAGGGCACAATGGTCATGTTAACATACAGCCTAATTAATTGGTATCAGTTGACCATAGCCAGTGAAAAATTTTGTACAGTCCACATAAATCTGAGCAAAGATGAAATAGTCATGAGCCAATTAAGCACTCAAAATAACAAATTCACAACAATTGATTTGTAAAATATACACCTCTGTAAGGGCTTCTGCTCCTGAGAGCTTGACTCCATTCTTTAGCCAGCATACTTTCATTTTTTTTTTCTTCTTTTAATCAAACTGTTCCACAAAGTAAAAGCAGACAGCTTCAGAAGAATGCCATAATTCAACGAGGCTACGTGCATGCATGGGCTGCAGTTGGTGCTGAATGCAAGGAGTGCTGGCACAAGACAGATAGGCAACTGTTCAAGTGACAGGCGGCTGACCATCACGCAGGAACGATGGTCGAGATTACTGCAGGTACTGCAAAGCTGTAGCTGCAGAAGAAGACGTGTCTTCACTTTGGTATAGTGAAATAAATACCACAGAATGCAGGTATTATAGGAGCGGGTCAAGGTCACAGTGTACAGTCAGATGGACATGTGAATAATAAAAGGAAGAACAATTTTTCATTAATAAGTTTCCTTTGTAGAAGAGGATGGATAAAAGCCATTTTTTTGTAAAATTTGTTGAAATAGTGATGCCTAAGAATGTAGTAAGAGTATGAAAACACACAAGCATAATTTTATTTCTGTGGGGAATGAATCAATTGAAATCTCATTTTCAATTTGCAATTTCTGTTTTGGTGAAACTAAATAATGAAATGAATTTGCTGGCATACAAATATTCTTCAATTGAACCATGGCAGCCTATAACACACCACCTTAGTTTTACCTTCACAGGTAGCAATTACTTTACATGCAAGTTGCCAAATTTATTCCAGACATGGTACACACGTTTGTGACCATCCATCAAGGACTACAGGAGTTCTTGAAATCTACAATACCTGAGTGAAAAAAGTATAGTCAATGATCCCAGGTCTGTTAAAATTGTAATATTGTCATCACTTCTATTGTTAATACCAATATCATAGTTATTCATTTGTTTTCAAGATGTTCTTCAAAACTGTCTACTTCAGATGAATCAATTCTCCTTTTCAAGTTACTCACAGATGATCACTCCCAGTATGACGTGTGTGTGTGACTGTCACTCAGAGCTTGCACACCTATAGTGTACAACATACATGCAAATTTGTCAGGCTGGCAAGTACATTCATCCACATAGCGTGAAGTTGCAGGTATACATGCACTGACTGATACAGATTAACTTGGAATACAAATTACTGTACATGTATATTGTCAAATTTATGTCAGATATCCTGAATGTTTGCAATTAATAAAATTACCTGCTTAGTGTCCATCTTCCAACTGGCATTCAATGTGATCATCTTGTCACAAGGTGTGAATTTTTTTAAGTCAAGTAATATTATTAAGAAAGGAAAATATCAAAATGTATGGGATACCACACATTTGCATAACAGAATACTCAGTTTTCTATGCTTACATGACTATTACTATCATGCCTTTCACTACTGATGGAAATTTCCACTGCAGTGAACACAACTGCATATCAGTCATGCGGTGACAGCTTAGGCCAGGCATGGTAAACTGGTTTGTGATCATCCATCATGGACTACAGGAGTTCTTTAAATCTACAGTACCTGAGTGACAAAAATATAGTCCGTGGGTCAGATCCCAGGTCTGTTAATTGTAATATTTTCATCACTTCTATTGACAATACCAATATCATAGTCATTCGTTTGTTTTCAAGATGTTCTCTACATGTACAGTATCAGTCTACTAGAGATGAATCAATTCTCACATTCAAGTTACTCACAGATGATCACTCCCAGTATGGCGTGCGTGTGTGACTGTCACTCAGAGCTGGCACACCTATAGTGTACAACATACATGCAAATGTGTCAGGCTAGATAAGTACAGTTATTCCACAAGGTGTGCAGTTGCTGAGGTATAAATGCACTGATTGATACAGATAAACTTGGAATGCAAATTATGGTAAAGTCATGACTATACATAGACCATACCAAAGGACGAAAGAAAGTTTTGACCTAACATTACAAATATGGCTTTTTAGATGCATTCTGAAAGTTTCCTGTGTAATTCATGAATATACCAAAATTAAATAGCTATGAATTTCCCCCTTAGAGTCCATTGGCAAAAATTGATCTTTATGTTATCCACTACAGCGCTGCATAACATCAATTTCAAAAGGCACTGTGTTGAACTTTAGATTATGGAGGCAGACCAGTCATAATTACCACACTTGGAGGACCCCCCACCCCCTACAAAATCAATATACTCTAAGCTTTTCCAAACTGTGCTGTCTCTGTTCTTCACCTTTCCAAGACAGAGACCAGTGAAATAAGACCTCTCTGCTTATAATTCTGTCTTCTCTGACATTCTATGATCCCATAAGTTGCTTATTTATTATCTAGAAGCTGTAAACTTTGTGCAACTCAGTAATTCCTTTATCTTTCTTTTCATTTCTGATGTTGTGCTCTGGCTGAGAAGTCCCTTTTATCTCCAGTAATAATCCCTCAGAACTAAGAGCGATAAACAGTGCGCGATATAAGTTGCACTTTCTTGCTTCAGATATATGGACAATTAAACTGCAACCTACATCTCTATCTCTTAATAGTACCTGTGGACTAAATGTGTAAACAGTAAAATGTCACGGCAAGTGGAATGTTAACAAAGAAGTGCTTGTTTGCTTAATCATTAATGTGGTGAGCGCTATTATTCACTGCGAATGAATGCGCTGGCTTACAATATCTGAAGAATGACGAGGCAAGATTTTTCGGTACATCGTGAACATTGTGTAGACTCATAGTTTAGAAGCACCCAAAACAAGGGGGGGAAAGAATTTAATACTTTGACATTTTCTGTACTGTGCTGGCCTCATACCTTTCATCAAAACACTTCAATGCTTTCCTCTTGTGATAGATGTTGACTTTTGGGGGACACACTCCTGTGTGGGCGGAAATGAGAAGCTGCAAGACTCGCTGCCAAGCTGTGACTAGGGTTGAAATATTTTCCAGGGATGTGGAAAAGAAATTACATCCTGTGTCGGTTCATGTGCAAGTTGCAAAACACATCACACATGCCAAACTTGAATGTTATACTGTTATGTTTACCTCTACTCATTTCTTTGAGTCTGTGTGCGTGTGTGTGTGTGTGTTTTTTTTTTCATTTTGAGATCATACCTTTTCATGAAGCAGTTTCTCTTGGGTGACAGGAAAGTGAGTGCTACATATATATATGCAAATCAGCCATTGATGTAACTCTTTGGAATGAAAGCATCATTGAAGCAATGACATTACTTTAGCCATTCTAGAACATTGGTTATAACTTCTTTTCGTTTGCTAAAGCAGTAGTTTGTGTAGGAAGCCCCAAAACTTATTGCTTTTAATAACAAAAGGATACTCATCCAAAACGTCCCCCAAAGATGAAGAAGGAATTGGATTCAAGTCGAAAAATGTAAAACATGTTGAACAATACCTTCAAAAGGGACTGGGAAAGATGTGAAATGGGTGATATTCCCTCGCTGCGATCTCGAAGACCGACAATTACAGAAGGCGGTGAACAAATATGAACACACAAAATTGCCAGATTATGATAACAGTAAAAGCATAAGTTGCATGAGGTGAGGGAGTATGTGCTGTAAATCACTTATTTCATCATCATTTTATTAAATATATGTCCATACAGTTTGTAATACCATGCCACAGCAAACTATCAAACTTAAAAGACAATTAGTAGGCAATTAATTGGGGTATAAACTTGATTCTCAAGAGAGTGTCCACCTGTCCAAATTTCTTAGCTATTAACAACATGCACTCAACCAATCAATGAGATGTTTAGTTAAGGATATCGAATCATGATGCAAGATACCCTTTCAAGGAAACCAAACGTCATTTTTATGACATGCACAACTTCACTTTTTTCAATCTTGGTAATAAAATTGGATTTTGGGCGTAATTTATGTAGAACTTGGTATTTGGCAGTTGAGTCCGACCTGTCGTGCGTTTCTAGAAATCTGAAAGAGACGTCAGGAGTAGATAACAACAAACCAGCTGTTCGATGTCATACTTCCAGGTGCAGAGAACAGCTCGCATTAATAGGCTACATCTATCGCCTACACAGGCATACGTGTACGGCAATACGGCCACTATACGTTGTACCAGCCTATATGAGTAACCTAATTTGTGAAATCAGCTCATGCCAAAAAGTGTACTTTATAGTCTACTTCATTCGACTTAAATATACAGTCTTTTATGATAACTAACCTAACCCGTGGTGTTATTTACGACTGTAGCAACGTGACCACGGCGGGCAGTATTCTCAAAAGGCATCCCTTCCAGACTGTCACTATGTCCTTAATAAATCGATCTTTTCATGCTGACTAGTCAAATTGCAACGTTGGATTGCGCGACAAATATTTTGTGATGACAACATGCATATGCATCTGCACAGGACATATATATACAGAAGGTCGTCACTTTGCATGTGAAGATCCACTCCTGATGTCACAAAGTACTTTGGAAAAGTGAGCGCTGTGGAATGCAACATCGGGACAGTTCGGAAAATTTTGGTTATTTTAAGAAGGAATCTTCATGTTTTCCTTAGATTTTAAAAATTTCGGCTGAGGGATAAGGTGTATACGTTTGAAGTATAAAATATTCTTTGTTACAGAGTATATAACTGGCATCACAAAGTGGATCATAACACCTTATCTTTAAAAGGGGTAATGTTGACAACAGATTTTGCTCGAAGTTGAATTCTCTAGCACGTTGTGTTGGTGATACACACATGTGTAAGCCACGCTGGAGAACAACCAATGCCAGGCTAGCAGACTTGGGTCATATCATTTGTAGTGTGCGATGTATGGATAGGTACTAGTAAAACGAAAACGTTCAACACTGTTTCTTGCCTTGATGTCAAGAGAAGGCTTTGACACAGATAGCAAATTCAGAGCACCCAGAGAAATTGTTAAACGTAATTGGCTGCTCTCCTACATCTTCAAGAAATACTGGCCGTTAAGGTAACCGTAAACCATGCATGTGACAAATTATCAAACTCTATTGAAGAATACTCTTTGGTGACAGAAATCTAATTATCAAATTGGCTAAATGGTTTACACTTGGTGTTCAGGTAACTTGAATGAAAGTCACAGGATTAAACCGCAAAAACAACCATAATTGCTATTTGGTTTGAACCACAGGGTGCGAGAATTCATCATTTGATAAATATGCATCTACATGTATACTACGATGACTGACTTACAATTTCTTCCTTCAACCTTTCACTTATGTGTAGGACCCATACTCTCTTCATCAAATTACAAAATTTACAGGCATCAAAAAAAAAGAGAGAGAAAAAGGGGCAAACAATGAAGGAAAAAAGCACTCAAAAAGATCTAGTAAAAAAGCACTTAAAAAAATATCTGAAAATGTTCAGAAATTAACAAAATGCCAATTTCAGATTGCAGCATGCAGTCAAGTATCCGTGAGCACTGTAAGTCTATGTATGGGTACATCAATCGATATTCCCAGTGTCAGTTTCTGAACTTATGGAGAAAAGTTGATTATGATGTTATTTTTATAGATTCTCCGTCACCATTATCAGTACAGGAAATCGTCTCAATTTACGATGTGCATTTGCCGCCCTGCAAATGAGAGTGTCGACACAGTTCAAAGTTTTCACGAAGGGCGACTGTGCTTGAATTCTGTGGGAAAAGGTGGAGGAATTACTTGATAGCAGCAATTGAGTTGAATGGCTATACACTTCTTTCTCTAGACTGACTAAAGTGGTTAATGTTATTAAGCAAGTCAACATGAAAGTATGATGAGGATGACTGAGGTAATTTATAATCTGAGCGGATCAAATGCCATGGAGAAGATGTCTGAGAATATGGCGACCTCTGCATGAAGTCTGTATAGATAAAAGCATGTGATTACACATACATAGATGAGAGGTGCATGCTGTGACATACTGCTACTTGTAATTGGTCATTTGGAACTGCTATCTTTTATTCTCAGATGTGGCATACCACAACAAATGGGCGGTGATTTCTGTCGTGTTACTTCTTTTTCTCTAATTTGGTAAAGTTAATCACTATATATCTGTTCACTCCTGGATGTTCAAACATGTTTTGAACACTTCTATTTGCATTTGATCCATTATCCATAGCAAAAATACCAGTAAATCAGTGCATGCAACACAAAACACTCCGAAAAAGATGTATCGTCAAATGTTCTTGAAAAGATCCAGTGAGTTGCATTTTCATAGTCATGTGATTGGGCTGGGCGGTACCAGAAAAACAAATACCAGTATAAGCAGCACATCAGTACCAGAAATTACCAAGGGTGTACCGGTACAGCCCACATGTTCAGTTGGTAAAAACAATAAGTTCTGTTCATTTCATACTGCGGTAGTATAAATACAGTAACCTGTATTCATGTCTTCAAGTACATGTATTGAGAAAAAAGAACACAAAGCAGCATGGAAAGACTAAAGGTTTCACTTGTGCAGCTTCAGCTGGGGTTAAGAGCAGTACTGTACACAACAACTGAATTGAATTTGCGGCCTAGGAATTCAATGACAAGTCACCACTCAAAAATAAATTCTTAAGTCAGGTGATCTGATTGCTGTACATTACTTACAAAGTATTTCACCAAATAAAATCATTGAAAACTTGTTTTGTTGAAACTTTCTCCAGATACACAAAAAAATTAACTGCCACTGCTGCCATGTGCACACAACATAACTTTCATGATACAAGGCCTATGAGTCATCCGACACTGTATGTTCAATTCAACATTCCTGTACGTGAATTGCACAGTACTTTTGTTGCTCAAAGCAAGCGAATCACTGTACTATTTAAAGGGGAAAATTTCAGCTGTTGTTCATCACCTCAATTCCGAGCTGAGCGACCTGTCTTTGCCCTGCCCCACAGACCCCAATGTAGAATGACTGACAGCCTTGAAGTGAATGACATTGTGTATAAGTTCATAGATCAATTCCTTGACCTTACCACCTGAGATTTTCAAGAGCCAATCATAAGGTTATAATGAAAGTAGCAGGCAGGACTTAATTTCATAATCAGATGCAAGGTGCACTAGCCAGGATCTTCTTTTATTTGTGCTGATGATGCATTGTGGGAATTCCCAATCCAACTTATGCATTTATTGTTTGTTGTTCTGACACTTGCACTGTGCAGGGGGTATAATTGTTTAACCACGATTGTTTAACACAATGAATACATTGACTTTCAGAGGTTTTGAGAGATATTAAAATGAAATGTTTAAAAACGGATTTGTGAATTTACTTTTGGTCTGTTTTGATGTTGATACGTAGGTATAAATGGTATACTTGAAAAAAATATGTTTTATTTGTTTGTACTGGTACCAATTATTTTCGGCCCTACTGTGAAGTATTCAGCTGTACCGGTGCTTGCACAGACAGATCAGCCAATGGTACTGCAAATGCCAGCACTGCAAATACAGATAGCTACTTGGGTTCTGGAATTCCACCCAACCCAATCATGTGACATGGAAGTAAATCTAGATGCAAGTCTGGGAACAGCTGTCAGCTAGATCACAGTATTGCCAGTATTAACCAAGAGATTGGCATTCTAGGAAGGGAGATATTAGGTGTAGGGTGTTGCAGTTTTAAATCAGTTGTAGATGATACAACAAATTTCTACCATTTTCAACAAATTTCTCCATCTTGCAAAAGGTAACTTTAATATACAAATTGATATATTTTTCATGCATGCTTGCTTACAATTACATGCTTAACAAAATTAAACAAAAATAAAACAAATTAAATTAAAACAATGTATGCATTTTGCTCTGAAACAGTTGGAGAAATGTCAGTATTGTGTTCCAATCAGCTGACACAGACTTGATCTAAAAAAAGAAGGCTTATATATCAATCCCTGCAGTTGCTGCTGATGATTCTCTTAGAGTATTTGTGTTATACCATACGAATCATGTTAACATACCAGGTTGTCTTTATTACATGATAGTTGTGAGTGAAATAATAAAGAGCTTTAAGAACAGTGGAATTATTATGAATAATGACACACATGCATGCTACTGGTATCTGATGTACCATGTATACTACTACACAGGTAACAAATTTATCTAGCTCACAGGTTAACTCATCACTACAGTAACATGCAACATTGTATGATGTGCATTGCGATTGATGTTTTGAAATATGTTATTGTTACCTCTTCTGTGTACAGTGCAAATATTGCCACAATGATATATACTGCTAAAGTAACATGAGCTCTTGCATCTCCACTTTACTTATACAGAACACATTAGCTTATCAAATTAGTACAGTAGTTAATACTATCTTTGCAAAAGCATGGGCAATATTAACAACGATCCCTCGGTGAAGTGAACGACTTCTGAGCGAGGCCTGAGCCCACTGACTGTCAAGAAAGACAACTTGCATGCATTAAATATCCTGCCTCAATTCTTCAGGAAGATCCTGTTTTTATCTCAATCTGTCCTTGGTCCCATACCAACTGTGCACAATAATATGCACAGAATGAATTGCCGGCAGATTTCTCCACAACCTTCTAGTACTTCCGATCTCCACATAAAAACTTTCTTGACAAAGGGAAGGTTTTTCAGACATCTGTTCTTTGCAAAATTGATCACTTTCTTCTGATACTATAATCTAGTAAACACATGTGCGTACGTCACCCGTGCTAATTAAATCATTGAGGCTCTTGTAAGCATTAAAACGCCCTGTGCATTACATCAAGCAGCACAGACAGAATCAACACCATGTGATGAGCAAAAGCTCTTGCAAGACCTTTTTTCTGACGTTCGCGTTTTCCGCTATCACATAATATGCTGCGGTCTGCCGATGCTCCCGCAATCGTCCTTGCCACCACTGTGCCAGCAAAATTTTCTCTAACAAACACTTTTGCTTTATATGCTGCGTTGCTCGTCGCTCGCCCGCGATTTTATGTTTCATTTCGCTGTGTGGAGAAGGAGAGACTGCCTCCTTTGGGGCCCCCTAGCTTAAATTAAAGGGCCTCCTCTACCCCTGGGAATATATCACTTCTCCTGCCGGTTTTAAATTAGATAACACTTCAGCCAAGCTAGCAACTAAGGCTGAGGGAAGGTTGAATGTTCTAAGAGGTATCATATTAAAAGGAACAAAGAGAGAAAAGAAAAGGGAAAAAAGAAGATGATGACGATAATGATAAAGAGAGGAACTAAAAGTAAGTACTGTAAATAAATAAATAAAGACACTGAGAAAAATGATGAACAAGTTTAAATCACATGCCTAAAAAAATCAACCAGATGGACAGATACACAGATAGGAATCAGTTTTATCTTTTCAAAAGTCATATATACAAGGAAGCATATGAAGGAGACCTTGAACAGATCCATGAAAACTACAAACTGACATCAACTGGCTCAAGCAACAACATAAGCATAATTTGCCTTAGCTGTAACAGCATCACAGCGCAAATGAACGTGACTAACACAACCTGTCAGCAGAGACGGATAAATTGAAGGTACCTGTGCCTTATAATACAACTTAACTCAGAAACTCAGCTGCCCACAGTCACTGCTATGCTGGTTTGATAATTCTGCTCACATCCATATATAAATGCGCAAACAATCTACCCAGTGAACCTCTCCTTGAACTCACTGTCCATCCCTTCAAATTGGATTTTGTGAACCTGACGGGCTTTTTCCAGTGTGAGTAGATGAGGGATGGTGAGGTGGAGGGGGGAGCAGATATCCGATTAGATAAATTGTTGCAAACTACTTTCAGTTGGCTCACAATTTCTTCATGAGTCACATTACTGCTACAGCTTACAATAATAATCTCCCTCATACCCGACATTTTTGAATCTCATACACAGCAATCTGGCGAAAAATTTAGAGACCCAAACTCATTTACCAGTTGAAGACTCACTCCTTTTAAAACTTAAACAGACTTTCTGACAAAGAAAACAAGGACTCATACATAGACCCTCAGTCAATACATATTTTTCTGTCCGCTTCCTAACCTCAAATAATCCACCAACATCCGGAAATGCCTAACTCTTCATCACTCCATCAAATCTTTGAACCTGCCATCAGCTGTTTCCACTTTATTTTTTAATGAGAACAGCTATATTTCACAAACAAAACAAGACTTGTCAAGACATTTTTTGCTTTTGTTTGCAAATGTGTTGTCACACGAGCTTTATTTCAATCTCCCTAGGGTTACACTCTTGTGTATGGTCTTTCGTACAGTCTTGATCCTTACCTCCAACAGGAGCAGTGTGGAAGCAATTAAACCATTTCAGCTGCTCCAGGTAGTAAATACATGCTGTGAATTGTATATGTTTTCTTTTTAAATCATCACAAAATATGTCAAAATTTACGCTTATAAATGAATCCCAGAATTTGATCTCACTTGGATACTGGTGGACATTAGCTCACATAATTTAACACATCATGTACCATATCACGACATACAGTACCATATCGAGATATACTGTACCATGTCATGTACACGGTATACAACCCACACAAAGGCCTATAATTATACAAATTAGGGAAAGCTCTTGCGGATAACTGAATTGGTTCACAACATTCATGATATTTTAGTCACATGTGTTGCTCACATGTTTTTGGAAAATGGCCAAAATAAGAGATCCTGAATAGCTGAAATGCACAGGCTGAGGCAACAATGGTAGGGTAATTAACCATCAAACACACTTATTGCAAATCTGACCAGACACTATTTTCAGAATGTAATAATCATAGGCAAACCCTGTTCAAAACAAAAATCTACAAGCTCTCACATTTTAAAAAAAAATATAGGAATGGATGCATGGCTAACTATAGCAGTGCTGACATGCCATTGTTCGGTTTTGATTTGTCATGTAAAGTAAATGAACAGCACCAACTCAGTGAGCCCCTTTAAAATGTGATCAAAAGATCTCTGGTAAATTAATGCACCTTCTCCTCACGCTACACTCTCTCATTAGACCAGTGGTAACTTGTGCATTGACTTCTCCAGAAAATGGTAACCTAGTAGTGCATGACAAATTCATATCTGGCTTTAAAATTCCTTCGAATTTGCGCTCCAAAGAAAAAAGCGGAGGAGAAGACAGTTGAACTTAATACTTGCACGACTGAATTAAGCTCTAGCGCATAGAGTACCTACTGGGAATATTTTTGTTTTGTCATTTGCTCTTATTTTCTCTTATTTGATGAACCAATGGTTGATAAACCAGCAGAAATGATTATGGAGTAATTTTGATATTTTGCAAGAAACTAATTGTTGACGGATCTTGTGACTTGATCAATACCCGTTAACTGTAAAGGGCAGCTCGGGTGTAGGGGATGTGTAACCACTTGGTGCATTTATGAGCATTGGTGCAGCTGATATGGCGAGCATTAAAATTGACTGTATACCTATCAAAACCTCTTACAAACACCTTTTTGGATTAGTTAACTTTTTTTTAATCACATCTCAAACTTAGTATGGTATGATCCATTAAATTGTGAGACAGTCCATGCCTCAGGAGAAACTTCATTATACTGTCAGAAGTGACTCATGTCTGCCTGTCTGTATCTGCCTGTCAATGTCTGTATGTCAGTCTGTATGTATGTATGTCTTTACTAGCAACTGATCACTTCTTGAAAGGGAGTGTCCTCCCCCTGATGGACACATCCATCACCTGATATTCAATTGGATATGCCGATGTACATGATAGTCACTGTTTCTCATTTTTAATCAAATTATTTTAGTGTGAACTTTAATTGCTGTTCATGGGATAAAGTAATTGATTCATCAGACACAATGTTTGCAAAATCCCTTTCTCAGTTCTCCCCATGCCCCTATTCCAATTCAACAGGCTGACGACTTGAGTCTTTATAAGTCTGAAAACAAATTATATGTCAGACAATTTAAAGAGGAGACAGAACTAATGGTTCAAAGATGTAATGGCTTCAAAATTCCTTGACATTTTCAGGAAAACACCTGAACCACCCTCCCAGCTCCTCACATCAAAGACCTATTTCCTGTTACAATATTTGGTTTTCAAAGCAATACTTGTTTAAATTCTTGTTTTTGCGTAAAATGTGAATGAAAACAAAACTATTTTTGCACTGACATTTAACAATCCCCACTCTAAAACAGCACATGAAAATGGAGAAAATAGAAAGTATATATACGTACAACTACATAATAGTATTTCCACCTTTGCCACTTAGTTTCCACTAAGTAGGCTACTGTGCTGCTTTGGAAAGGTTTGAGATGCTTTTCCCGACAAAATCAACCACAGATGCAGACAAAAAGGTAAAAAAAAAAAATGAATTTTTTTTTTCTGTAAATTACCACTGCATATTTAAAGAGTTTCCCCAATGACAGCTTGCAAAAGAAAATATAATTGAAACTCTTCTCCATCGACGGAAAAAAAAAAAAAANNAAAAAAAAAAACGACAGAAAAAAATCATATGATTATCTTGCCCTCGGCTCTGAATACTTTGCACAACTTTCCATTTCTTCACATTTCATACTTTCCAAAAATATCTTTGCCAATTTCAGTTTCTAAATTCTTACAGGCAGCTTAGGGTAATTTATGACAACACTAGTGTTAGGCAAGGCTGAAGGATCTTTTTCCTCTTGTTCTTCTTTATGATGAATGAGGTGGAAGGGGGGGGAGGAGGGACTGAGAGAGGGAGAAATTCCCGAAGGCAGTCTGAACGATGCCTGCAAATGAGATAACAGGAATCTTAATTTCATACTTTGAGCTTTATGTGGATTCAGTGATATACTAACATAGCATCTACCTAAGCCTTCCTCCCGTGCCCATTCAATAATACAAAGGGAGGCCAAAAAAAAATTGCTGGTTCATTAATACAAAGACAGACAAAAAAAATGGCAACAGTTGAAACATTACATGTATACTCTTGGCTACTTCCTCCCTCTTTTGCTTTAACTCCCCTTAAACTGCGATCAATTGCGAGTGTATTCCAATATTTTACGTCTCCTGCAATATAATCCGTGGTTAATTTACATACAATAATAACATGCAACCATGTTCACTTTTTTGGCATCATAGAATAACTTATTTCACTTTGTTTTCATACTTGCAATGTTGTTCTCTTTCACAACAGGATTGTGTATACATCCCAGCTTTATTTTCCTGTATGCTCATTAAAATGTAAAATTGCAAATTACATGGCAATATTCTAAGACCCTCCTTTTTTTCAAACTGCAAAATAATTATACAATCGTAGTCTACGTTCATTCCACCCACATCATCCCCAAAATCAAGAAACCTCATACAAAAGCACGTAAATGTGACCCAACCAGCCCCACCTCAACTTCATTCAGGACAAGAAAAGCATGACGAATATTGCAACATTAATGGAATATATTAACACTTCTCCATGCAAGCTTCCCACAGATGCAAACTAGCAACATTTGAAAAAAAAAAAGAGTACATGAAAGAAATAAGTACATGGAAAAAAGGAGTGAGTAAAAAAAAAACATATTTTTGGTTCTGTTCTTAGCAATGAAAGAATTGAAAATTTTTATGGAAATGTTTAAAATATCATCAATCAGGGATAGTCACTATCTCTGGTGGCTGATGCTATTGTGCTAATGTGCTTGCAAGGGATTTATAATCAGAGGATGCATATAGGTATGGTCTGAAGAGATGGGGTCAAGGGGAGGGAGAGGGTATCCTCCTAAAGACATTGCCAAAAGTTTTCTCCCTCCATATGGTGCTAAATTAATACAACTTGACAACAATATATCAAACAGCATTTCAAAAAAGAACAAATCCACTAATTTTTTCTGACCAATGAAAAAGTGAAATATCATCAAGAAAAATAGAGAAAGGAGACAAAAGGGACAGGAGAGAGATAGGTCGTGAATAAACTACAAGAAAGAAGGAGAGGGGGCAAACTAAAATGATAGCATCGACTGACAACTCTGATACTATATACTTCGTAGGGCCTCCAACTGTATTCTCTGGCACAGCTGGCCCATAATCACACAATTGCTTGCTGGATGGTGGTTACCAATAAAAACGAGAATCCAAAATGACCTGACTCGTTCATTTGATGAACGATTTAAGCTTATGCGCAATCACTGACAGGGATGGAAACAATTTCTGACATGTCACTGTACAGCATTTTATAAGAATGATCAAAATGTTAGTCAATGCACATGCAAAATTTACAAACTGTTGTTTGGTTCCTTCAAACTAAAGATTTCAAGCAAACAACGCTAGTTAAGACAAATTCCGATTTTCATTACACACGTGTGTAGAAACTTACTTCAAAAATAAATGTAAAGCATGTGACAATTTCATCAACCTTCTTGTAATGTGATAAATTCAAATGTAACATGGTATTGATGGATATGAACCAATACACTTACAGGAGAACGAAAGGCGGGACTTTTGACAATATTTAATGAGAGACTTACATTTGGTGAAAACCATTAACAAATTTTTTTTTAAGATGTTGTTTACTTTCCAAGGTAGATATTGCAATCTGAATGTCCATGAAAAATTTAATCAGGAAGCTGCCATTTTAAGATAGTGATGACATCACNNTATTTCATTGTCAATATATTTTTTAAAGTTATACACATATTGAGATTAGTGTATTAATGATTTGACTACTGCACGACACACCTCAGTAATTCAACACAAAATGTGTACAAGTGTGTGCAGATATTAATAGAAATGACAGGTGAAGAAAATGAAAGACATTAAAATTCCTGCTATCAGTGACATCATTATTTGATTTACTCAAGTTGGTTTACAGTCAACTTGGTCAAAGATGGCAGCACCCCTCTCTGAATATAAGAAAAGTGTGTAACTTGGATATAAAACAGTCTCTGATTGAAAAAGTCTTTGAATGAAACTTTGGGAATCATGTTTGTCAAACACTTCGGCTTCATTTTGATACATATGTGCCCAGGGCACAGACCCTCAGCCGATAAACAGTGTGACTTAAATCGAACAAAACTATGATCATTTGCAATATGTTGGCAGTCAAACAATACTTGAGATGGGCTTCCATTCAATGTATTTATATGGCTTAAGACAAAGACATTCCTTTGAAAATTAACAAAGGTGTGCTGCTGGTGGTATAGTCTTTCTTCCCAAGCTGCTTTGATAAAATTCATCAACTTCTGGCAAAATTGTTTGAGGAGGAATTACTACAAAGGCATTTTTAATCACATTAACTTCCATAAAAATGTTACAACAGAAAAGACTAAATTCCAAGAGAAATATTACCGGTTGTATAATTCACTCTCCCAGAGTCTTCGCAAGCTGCTAAATTCTCCAGTAGATAAAAAATTGACAAAAGTAACTTATGTGTTAATGTCTGTTGAGAACATTCTGTACAAGAATTACCACAAAATCAAGAAAATTAATACGAACATTTAACGGTCACGAAAAAAGCAGCAGACGTAATTCGAAAGGGAAATATAGTGACTCAAGATTTCAACATTTACAGCTGCGATAAAATCTTTTGGTAAAATTTCCACCTGAAAATCGCGAGTTACAAACATGTAAGTCCCCTTCAAAATGGATAATTTATTCAATGGCAAGATAGCATTCACATTTGAGACATTTGACAGCCAGCAATACAATGTTGGCAGCTGTCCATTGGAATTTCAGATTCAAAAAGTTAAACATTTAAAGGCCCGCAGGACGCACACGATGTGAGTTACTCTCAGTCACTATACCGTACGTAAAATTCATGTCTTTCATCCTGACAGTGAAGTTGAATTTTACGTTTGTGATGATCGATGTTGTAGGGTTTGGCGATTTTATTAAGTTCAAAAGGGGTAAACTGATTTTGCTCTGAACATTTTCAAACCACTGGAAAACTGCAGCTGCTGATGTAAGTGAAAATTATTTGGGGTATATATCTGACAAATTCAATTACTCAATGACACAATACTGCTGTACTTGCAGACTGACAATTACGAAATTGCAAAGATCAGAAATCGCCACCAGAGCTAGGACTTGAAGAATGATTTAATGATACAGTTACCCAACCATCATCAACTCTGACTTTACCAAATTTGATAAATCTCAAGCACCAGCCTTGCGTGAAACATATGAAATTCCATGTGGCTCTTTAAGACTCAATTCCTGCTTGACATTATAATGCAATCTAGAATAAGATTAAACGATGAGTTATAATGGGATAATAGGCTATACACTTGATCATGAAAGAAATTTTGTTGCAAACTGTATTACCTATTCCTCTTTGATGAGGGCTTGGCACAACTTTGTGATATTTTGACAAGCAATTCTGTAAAGTTTCATGACCATATTTGGATGGAGACTTTAAGGGACATTGAGGAATCTAGGCTTGCTCCTCCATTTTTTTTTTTTTTTTGTCACTGGCAGTTAGCATTTTGATCTTAACAAAGACAAATGTTAGCAAGATATTAGCCAAAATTCTTGGCATTAAAATTACTTTCCCTGACAATTTTTGAGTGTGTGTGTGCTGCAGTCAGTCTCTGAAGTATGCAAATGGCCATTTTGTGAATCTAATACTTGGGAGTCACAACCGTTAACATATTCATTCTTTGCATGTTGTACATAGTAACTACAAAAAATAACAACACAGGCATGTTAAAAAAAAAAAAAAACTTGAATAGCAGAGGACTGAGAGAGAATCAAATAATTGCTCTTATATAGCCAGCTCTCACAAAGGGTTATGCAAACAGCAGACTTATAATGTATTCTGAGCATACAACACCCACATACTGATGCAGCAGCTAGGACTTAAAAAAGAATTAGTGTCACATATTGACAGGATGGGCAAATAGCAAAACTGATAATGTATTCTAGCTGGGTAGAAAAAGGCAGATGTTTAAAGAGTGGGTGTCATGAAAAGGGATTATGGCGTCACAAAAAGCTACAAATGAACAGGGTGATGCATTCTCGGGGAATACATCAATCCCAGAATCACAAATGCACAGACAGTTCAATGATATACTCACTCAATGATATACTGACTGCAACAAATTCAGAGCAGCCAGGAATGAGAAGAGGATCAAAGTCCTCGTACAGACAAGCTTGAGAGATGTGAATAAGTATCCTTTGTTTTGGTGACTGACATACTTACTGAATACTAACTTGATAAGACTATCACACTGCGTAGTGAAGAATCGGTGTGAGTTTGCGATGATGAGCACACGTCACGACGATCCTTTGGGATAATTGACAGCAGGTTTGAGATGTGAGTAAACAAACCATACAAGATAGGCTAAAGACATACAATACTTTTTTTTTTTTTTTTTCCATTGACTGCTGTACATACTGGTATATTCAACATCAGCCACTCCAAATTTAACAGTTCTAAGCACAATATTACGGAGAATGCAGAGATTACAGCTACTTCTGAGTAAAGTATGCATTCAATAGGGAGGGGTCATACATCTGCTACATATTAGCACTGTTTTCTTTGTGTCAATAGGAAGGTGATCAGTCATGTAGATATACATAGGACAGAGCTAGTTGAGTTTGCTAACACTTGAAAAGATTGTACAACTCCAATAGCAACATTCTCCTAAACACTGCAATATATTGTTAATATTACACTGAGAGAATGCAAAATGATAAAAATTTCTTTAGTTTTGGCAACAAACACATGACGACATATATCAGAAAATAAAGTGTATGAAGCCAGGGTCAGTTTCTTTTTAGCAACTATACTGCCATATTTCTCTAGGAAAAGAGAGAAACACTGATGTAATTATACACTTTGCAATTTACCGACAATTATCTACACTTTACTTTTATGGTTCATCTTTGGGATGTTTATGCAAAGAACAGACCAGGAGCTGTTCCAAGTAAGCACAATATAAATGCCTGTACTGTGAGATCCTTGATGGGACATCTTGTACAGTAGTCCAATATATGTTAGAATAATCAGACAGAAGGCTGATTAATGAACCATGAATACCACACACAAAATACCCAGAAAAGAGCAGACAGCCACTTACAGATGCTCCGGCCATGGAGATGTGGATCATTATCATCCTGAGTCATCATTGTCGAGAGAACGTCAAATTAATCTGATCACGCACCTACATGGTCTTCATTAGCATGCCATCATCACCCATACATGCACCATCAAAATAGACATGAGCTCTGCTATTACCCCATCGACTGCCATGCATAATCAACGATTGCCATCATGACCAACCTTGTCAACCATTACTGCAATCATCTTTGTAATCATCATCATGTATGATGACACCATCATCATGCATCACCATCATCACCCCTGTCCATTAGTGATTTCACAGGGTATTTGGATACCCAGGTAAGTGCTAGATGATGCTCTACCAGGATAGTCACATTACTACCCGAGTAGTATTTTCACAGGGTACCCGATGGGTAATGGTGCTCGAACAGACTGGTACGAATTTTCTGCACAGTGAAACACGACTGTTTTATATCATTTGGCACCATCATTAGGAAAACAGGGACAATCCATACATACACTCCAAATGACATGATATATGTCTCTCAGAAATGTACATAAATGTCATTTACTGTATTCTCCTCTTAAAGTGGACATGTTTTAGTAGTGGCATGGATGCCTCTTCTAATACCATGTTACAACAATATGCATGAACATACCTTAAATGTGAAAATAGGGAATATGGGAGTTCCAGTGCATCCTAGGATGACATTTATACACCCAATCCACAATATCACACACTTTGACAAATCTGTCTACTTGTATTGCCCAACCCTTTCTGATATCTCTGACCATGACCTAATCTCGTCAGGTACGTATGTCAGCTATGATATACACGTCTCAAGACACGAATGTGAAATCTGAAAAAAAAAGCCAATAAAAGCTTCAGATTTGGTGGCACATTCTTACTCTAAGCATTAATAACATCTTTTAACAAGT
Organism: Stichopus horrens; assembly: GCA_009801055.1. Classification (NCBI taxonomy): domain Eukaryota; kingdom Metazoa; phylum Echinodermata; class Holothuroidea; order Aspidochirotida; family Stichopodidae; genus Stichopus; species Stichopus horrens. The sequence continues at coordinate 29,180 of VJOZ01002344.1, read as the reverse complement.
TGGCAACCAAATGCACCTGCAGCGACTGTTTACCAAGAAAAAGTCGTATAGTTGAAGAAATGGTAATAAAACCAAAACAATAATCCCAGACACAGCGCATCAACCTGAAGACGCACAAAGAGAATTTGTAAAATGTGAACAGAGTCACGTAAAGATTATACACTATACCTTCATGAATCACTTAATTCTCTTTCAGTTTCCTCTTTTTCCATTTCCTTTTTAACTTTTTTTTTTGATCTCTTTAACAGTTTATCATCTAGATTCTTGTTGCAAAATTATCTTACTTTCCCTTTCAGTATTTTTACTTCGACTTCTGGTTTGAATGTCTTCCTTCCTTTGGTTATTTTTTTTTTTTTTCGAATTAATAATCCAGATAGTGACATTTATCTGTAGGAGCTTAATTACTTCCCCGATATATTGGAGCTAGGCTTTATATCCAACGAGTGCCCTAGCTATCCATCTATCTATATACATGGCCAGGTGGTTATTATAAGATGAATCACCAGTCAATCATTGATGGAGGTTCTTGTTGTATTTTCAGTCCTTTTTTGTAAAAAGTTCAAGCAAAATATAGAGAGAGAGAGAGCATATGAGTACCACTTCAACGTTTTACATAGGCAGGACAAACAAACCAAAGGACCAAAAAAACACGAAGGGCAACAAGAGCGAGTGGGGATATGAAATAACTTTTCGCTGTCAGAATCTAGTTTGCAGATGATATTGAGCCACACTGTTTTTCAAAAGAGGATGAAATTTGACGTTTTAGGACGAACGGTGAGCACATGTCTATAAATTTATCAATCAAGCAATCTCCAAATGTATGTTTGAAAAGGACAACTTTGCAACAAAATGGCATGTATCAACAAAAAATGCAGTGTCACTGAAATATACTGTTGAATAAAAGGCTGTTGCATTTTTCAGTCGATTCTTTTGGTCCTAGCAGTCAAACGCATCCTTGTACATCAACAATTAGTGCTACAAAATCTGCCCAATTAATAGCTGTTCCTAGCTAAAGCAGTCCCCTGACCATTACACATTCAAAATGGTGCATTTTTCATTGTGCAAATTGCGATTTTTTTTTTTGTGCTGTTATTAAGGAATTGTAACAAAATGTGACAGTTAAGTCACAAAAAGAACACTATAAAAATAGTAGGAAAGAAAGCAACTCTTTAACACTTCCTCACCTTGAACAAAAGACATGCGAAATTGCTTACAAATGTTTGTATGTCTCCTTTGAGAGACTTTTGCATGCTCAAGAGTTTAGAGATATGTCCTATCGACATGTCCCATTTAAAATTTGCTTTTTGGTTTGCCATATTTGCATGCTATATAATTAGGCATTGATTTAAATGGTTTATAAGACATTATGAGTTCCATACATGGATTTTGTTTTAACTGTCATACCACAATGAACTAGCACACATGGTGTACAAAAATCAGGTTATCTAAATTTCCTTACAAAGAAAAAATTGGAGTCATGACCCAAATTTGCAAGTGCAAACTGCCAGGAAAGTACTACCATCTTCACGTGAAATGTGCCAAACAATTGACAGGTGTGAAATATCAGTACTTTAAAATTTGTTTCAGTTTTTACTTATTGCATGATGTTAACATGTTGCTTTCTCTTTATATTCTTTAAAATTATCATATTCTGAGCTTACCCTGTTGATGAAGGTATTTTCTAAGTTTCCTTGAATTCTTTAAACTAATGATGGGTATAAAGGGAAGGAGAGGCCGGGGGCCTGTATGGAAAAACTGGCATGCTTCAGTGACAACAGAATCGTGTAGCTGCGTGGTCACGACAAGCTGTTTAAAGATCAAAGCGCTGACTTAATTTAAAAGTTGGCCGACTAGGATTTAAAGCTGACCAACTTTTTCAGTGGGTTTAGACAATATCTCTGGTAATTACATCAAATTTATGCACTGCTATGGATGAAGATCAGCCCTCTGTAAGATCTATGACAAAATGCTCTAACAAAATATTGTCGTGGTAGCTCCAATGAATTTGGGCATGGCCTGATCATGACTATAATCAGCTGTAATTAAGGGAGAAATACGAACTGCCACTGGCTGGTTTTAGTACCTCAAGATGCATCCAAATAAGTTCGGGTCTACAAATTACGGAGGACAGACGGTGCCCACTTCCCATGTCATTACAAATGACCACTTTGCTAAATACGTTGGTTCAAAGCTACATGCGTAAGGCTACATTGCTGACAAATCACTGTCTATGGACACTTTCGAATTGTTCATAGAAGTCATTACTATAAGGACCAATAAACAACACATTTCCAAAGAAGGAAGTGGTGAAAGTTGCCATGAAAAGACTGAGAATTGATTGATTGGTTGATTGATTGCATTGCAAGTTTAAGGGATTATAAATTTGCAGGACAGGAATGGATTGTGAGTAACAGTACCCACAGTGTAAATTAGAACTATGAAAAATAAATAAGAAAAGAAATGAATAAATCTTAACCAAATCAGTATACTGATGACATTTTTACCTACAGAGTATTATTTTTTAATTTTTATGACTTATCCTTTTATGATTTTTCAAATTGTTTGTCTCTTAATTTGTCTTAAATTTCACTAGTTTTGATGCTTCATGCATTTACATATTTAAGTTCATGATGTACATGAAGATATTCTTTGTATGCTGCATTGCACTATGAAGAAAATAAGTATTTTCATGATGAGAGAATGGTAAATAATAGACTGGCTTCTGTCACAACATAACTGCAATCCCTGGCACAAAGTATACCTGGATAAGTCCAGGTACAGTCCTGAGATAAAGCATAATCCCAAAATTTATAAACAGGATTAACTTCACTGCACGTTGGACTCAACTTCTAGTTGCTTCCCTAGCTGCAGCGAGTTTCGATTATAGGTGGGTGTAAAATTATGCTTCTGTCAAATTTAGATGTTCTGCTGTGAGAAAGACGATGCCCTCTTCATGCATGTTGCCTACACTTCTCAGTGCTCTGTGAGCAGTTGTTCAACTTTTTATGCATAACTGGGATTATGATTTGTTATGAAGCTCAATATGTGAAAAGTACAAAATGATGACACCAAAATACAGATGACTTTGAAAAGGAAACAATGGCTGTCATTCTTTTGTGTCATTGGTCTTGAGAAGTGATTGTTAAGACTTCCACTTGCCCCTGATGATTGCTCCAGATCTGAGGCACAGAGCCAATAAATCTGTTAATAATTTTTCTTTTTCCTTTAATCTGACGACATGATCCAGGATCTGTTTTCCTCGGCTTTGGCCTATGAGTCATTTCAGAGAAACGATGATACCAACCGTTTAAACCGGATCCCGAGACTGTCAACATTCTCACCCTCAGAGCAAATAAATACGAACGCATTGGAGACGACCTGGACTTTCGGTAACCTTCCCACTGACGTAAATCACTGGAATATAATTCCAACGCCAACAATTAAATTACAGTGCTTCCAACAAAAACCTATTTGCAATGAAAGAGGGTCAAATTAAATGCCCCTGACTTCTCTGAAAGAGTTTTGTAACATCATCCAAAGCAAACAGTTAAAGCGATGGAAGCTGCCCCGCATGGCTTTCTTCTGCACTTTGATCATAATTTGGACCTGATGGATAAAAAACACCATGATCTCAACAGCTTACATGTTAGAGTGGAGCTACTCCTGAGAGTTGCGAACAATTAATTAATCTACCAAAGGAGTCATCATTTTTCAATGGGCTAGCTCTTTCCATGAGGTTATTAAAGAAGAAAACAACATTTGATCGGAAGTGCGAAACGGTGTGACTGCAAGAGGCAGTGGCGAGGAAACGATATCTGTAGCACTGAGCAAACTAAGGCAACAAATAAATGCATGCATGGTTCAAAGAGCCACATAATCAAACTTTTAACTGCTCTTTGAGGCATACAGTAAATACACTTTAAATAGCTGCCATACTCTTCAGAATATATCTTCGTAAATTGCGTTGTCATCAGCGCATCCAAGGAACCATCGTAAAAGGGTATCACCGAGTTGATATTGGTACGTTTGTGACGCTTTTGAGAGGTACAAACACATGATTAGAATTATCATGATTAGCCAAGTTCTACATACAATAGTCATTAACAACTGTCAAAATTTTTCAAGTCTTGACCTTGACTTGCACTGGCTGTGGGCATATAAATTGGTACTAACGTGGAATCTCTGTGGTCTCCAATTGTCAAATTAGCCACAAATGTTAGATCAACCAAATCACTAATGTTAATTTGTATGTGACACATATGGGGATCCTCTCAGTTTAAGCTTTTGTCATTATGGGAAGGAAACTGAACAGGTTTAGGAAGACAAAACAACTCAAAATGCTTCTTTAAGATTATTGGGAGGATAGGCAACAATGCACGCCCTTTTGGTACTTACTGTGGCGGTGGACATAAACGTATGCATACTGTATGTATATTCACAACACTGTTACTAAAGAGCCTAACAGCTTTTAAAGTTCTTTTATGCCTCAAAGAGCATTCCCTAAGTTTTGTTGGGTGGTCTTATTTAACCATGCATGCAGTTGTTAACATTTTGACTAATATTCAGAAGGGTTGATGGTAGTGGTGAAGTTAATTCTATCAAAATTGCTGCCATAGCCGTTCAAACACTTTCAACACTGTTTACAGTGGTACAAAGAATCACTACACACTTGCGGTAGTGTATGAAACTTATACCGCCATATGTTGAGTGATGCCGCACTAAGGTGACATGATGCAGAAAGGAGGACCATCTGTCCAATAAGACAATTGCATATCTGAAGACCTGTAACATCTTTTTACATGTGGCATACCTGTCCCCAGTTTTCTATTTTACCGTGGTATGGGTAATTCGATGTGACAAACACCACGTTTCGGGCACACTTTTGCGTCAGTTCATGCAAAACGTTTACGTCATGTACATTATGCAAAATAATTAGTTTTTATAGATACGAGAGCAGGTCGCTGCATGCATGCGACGTCAGCGTGCAGTACTTCAAATTACAAAGAGCCAGTCCAGTAGGTGCCTTGATGGTGACAAATCCAACCTCAGGTTTTTTTTTTCTTTTGTGTTCCTACCTTAACTTACGCAGAGTGACTTACAATGGATAAATAACGTTCCGACATAATGTGAATTTGACCCAGGACTGCTCTTCAATCTTCACAAAATGAAAGAAAATTAAACAAATAAGACAAAAAGAAAAGAGTAGTACATTTTATTGATCATGTCCATAAAGTCATTTTAAAGCTACCTGCATGGACAGATTTTTTTTATCATTGAATGTTAATCTCTGGGGAAGCCACAGCCAAACTCTGATCCATCTTCCATCATGGAATCGATCACTGGACATACATTCTTTTATTTTTCTACCTTTTTTCAAGTTAATGTTTGACTATGTTAAACATCATGATTCCGTTCAATCAACAGTTCTCCGCAAACACGATCACTGAGTCTCAAGGGGTTACCGAACTGTGCATCAAACATTGTAGGCAAAAGCCAAACCTACATGTTCCACTGGTCTGAAATCAAGACACATGCAGCAAGTCAACGACCTACCTGAGGACATTTACCGATCGACGTGGAAATCCTGTCTTCAGATAATGCAAACTTAATAGCAGACATCATCTAGTAACATGAGGTAATTTGATGTGGTAACAAACACACTGATGCCCTTCCCCCTCCCCATACAAACATGTCCTTTAAACTAATCAGCCACCCAAAGATGCAAAATCTGACATATTTCTTAAACACATATTTTACTTATCTGGGTAACGAGCAAGAGGGTTCTGTTTTCATCAGTTCCTAAACGTTGGAATTGACTAACTTTTACTCAAACCCATTGGATACCCGACCAAAATGCTGACTGCACCTTTATCATTGGCAATTCTACAGTAGCACACATCATGGTTGGTGTTCACGGAACTGGTCGCACTAGTGTAGATTACTACATACACCTCACTAACGTAGGGAAACCTCTTTTCCACGAGAAAAATATACAGATGCCAGATTCCATCTCAAACTTTCTGGTTCATATTTCCTATGCGTTCAGGGAACAACTGATTCTATGATGGCTCCAGTAGTGATTTTGGTAACAGGGAAGTAAATGTCGGACAGGTACCAGGGTAACTCTGGTAGCCCTTGGAAAGCCTACAGAACAAGAGACAACAATAGATGGATACATGGACCCAGTAAAAATGTGGCTAACTGCAGGGAAACATCTGCAGAAGAAGCAAACAGAAGGACCTTTGTTCATAGATCTCTAAAGGGGACCCTCTTCTAGCAACATTAATATAGCTACTGATATCTGGAGAAGGAATTTTTGGTGTTTCAAAATTACTTAAAGTAGCCAGTAGCTCAAACATCTGTAGTTGATCCCAACACCGTAACCTCCAATGAGCAACACTATGTGACAAAATTAGGAGAACGACTATTGCATCTGTCAAAGAGTGGCAGATTGTGCATACCTTTTCGAGCGGTGACGTCCAAACATACAATGAACATGTCGGCATCCCTGCTTTTTTGACAAAATCGAGAGCAATTATTGATGAAAGCGATATTTAGACATTTTCAGTGTGCCCTGCTAGATATTCAACCCCCCCCATATTTTCATAACTTGTTTTCATAACATCATCATCATGTTTCATAACATCTACAAGAAAGGAATGCTCTCTAAGAAAAGAGCCAAAAATGACCCCAATTATGTAATTTTTTACATCAATATTCTGAATGGCTCTCAGTATGCAGTCCACCACATCGACAGACTGACATGATCCTACAGAAATTGAGATCTGCAGGCAAGAAGAGCTGCTTTTATTACTTTAAAATAGACTAATCTGACTTACAATGACATGTGACCTAAAATTCCTCCAGAACTCCTCATCACACCCACTACTCAAGGAACACTGCAACCAACTACGTTCAGTATGACTCATGGATAGAAGAAGTTTGAAAAGGACTTAACAGCTGGAAACAGGAGTTAAAAATCTGTCAGTGAAAGTCAAATTCCATGGACTTACGTCATTGCCAGTACGAAATGACATTGTGTATGCCTGTGGTCTCCAAACTCTTTCCCTGGCGTCCCACTAAAATGTCTGAAATCTGAAGCGTCCCACCTGAACTACTTACGACAATTCCGACTAAACAATGTTGTTCACTTGTTGAGAGTTTCTTTTTTAGAAATCTAAACATGGTGTGCACTTGTCACAAATTTTGATTGTGTCCCAGCCGAACTGAACATTTTTAATTTAAATTTCCATTTCATTCATCTAATTTCATGTTTTTCGATCAAAAAGCTAGGCCTGGCAGACTCAAATTTTCAGTTGTCAGACTTTGTGGGACATTGACAGGAGTCCGTTTACTCCCTATGACTTTACATAGTTGAATATTCATATGCATTCCCAATTGGTCTGTTTGATTCCAAATAACAGTGATTGACTGCTATGCTTTCTTTGAGAGTCTGAATTTTGTAGGGCCAACATAGATTTCCAGACAATTTTCACATTCAAATATCTGGAAGAGTAATGCATAGTAGACTCTTTCAGGTTTTGTGACATGTCATTTTTTACCTCTACTCTCCGTCTTCCCTGAAACACAGACGAAGAAAAATGGTAGATAAAGAGGCGATTACCATGAACACAACTCATATTCCAGCTATAAAAGTAAAAAGAAAAGGGGACAAATACTGCATGGCACAGACACTCCATGTATGACCCAATACTCGAGGTTCTGAGATCACAGAGCCATGCATACAACTAGAAAGAACAACAATAGCACAATTCAGGCTCTGAAGGGCACTGATTATTTTAAGACTCTGTATTCAGCAAGCACACAAGTGTGGAAAGATCCTGCATGTGTTTTATACAGTATACTGCAACTCCATGTCCTGTGATCACCACCACAGCAAATACAGATCAAATTTGAATCTTTTTCTTTTTCCTTTCCTTTTGAACAAATTCTAAAAGGAGTAGGAGAACCTGACTCATTGCGTGACATTCCAATACACCATGTGGTCCAATAGTGCAGGATAACTATCGGCCAAGTCCGAAGAATAGCAACAATTGCGTACCATAATCTGAGAAGAAGAAGAAATGGCCTTGACGTGATCAAGGATCATATTCTCCTTTGACTTATATCCATGACATGAAACACATGACTATTACATGACACACACAACAGCACTAATTACAGCAACTTGAACGATCTAAGTTGATATCCGTACGTGACGAGATACCACAAATGAACATGGAACAAAGATTCAGCACAATAAACAGAAAGCAAATTTTACTGTTGCACAAATTGTGCGAATTCATTAACTTTTCAATACATTATTCGAACCTGTCTAAAATCATGACAAACATTTGAAATGCTGGCAAAATGCACTTTCTCATGGATATCGGTGTCATAGTACATATATCATTCATGTTCATTTGCGAGGAGATAAAATATACAAAATAAGAGACTATAAAAACCTCGAACACAACGTCCCAATAAAAGGTATGCAAGGGCGAGAATCTTGCACATTATAAAAATGTCAAGGACAATTTGGTCTCACATGGATCGTAGTTTACAGATGTTGGGAAAACACGATGATAGAAAAAAGAGAGAGAGAGAGAGATAAGATAGAAAAGGGGGAGGGATGAATTCTACTTTACTGAAGGACAACTCTGAACAGACGACTAAGCCAAAAAAAAAGAAATAAGAGAGAAAAATGAAGACATGTTCACGCGGAGAGAAGAAATAATGTGCACTGGATTGAAACAAGAGAGATGACAAACTTGACTTTCACAATCTGTTGTGGATTGCACTTTTAGAAAGCACCTTCACGCTTGTTATTACCCGTTCAAAGGATTCAATGTTATGAGGAACGTACCACATGACCAAAAAACAGTGTAAGAGACAGCGACGTGGACAGTATAATAATAAACCAAATTAAAATCGATAAAACATTGAAATATTTCTCTCTGAGTCACATGCTAACACTTCAAGTCTGAAAAAATGACTTAAAGTCTAAGTTTCTTTAGAAGTTTTCTTTCAGAAAGACAGAAATGATTGTTATCAAGTGTTCTACACTTACAATATCGCAAATATACTGCATGAGCTATGCATAAAGATGAATACTAATCACATGGCATCTTATAAATTTGATAGTATATCGTTCCTAGATATGAGTCTTCACATAAGAACAAGATAACTAGGTTCCGCACAGATCCGTAGCCATTCAAAGGGATCTCCAAAATGCCATTCCCCACTGGTGACTGACTGAAAAGCAATGCACCGAAAGCAAAATTAATTCCTGGGAGCAATGACCTTTCCATGCATAGAGTCATAAGTCAAACATCCATGCACTGAGAGAGAATTTTATACTCCATCGACTGATAAAACAAATCTGGAGAACATAGGGAGGAGAAACTCCCCTGGGTGTGTGGCAGCTAGCCGTATGCCACAGCCCGCAAACAGCACTAAATTATAATTCTTCAAACCACACACAGTATGCAAATCGCCACAGTAATTCACACTTGGTATCGTCATCAGTGACTCAGCCTTCATCACTTTCTTGCCTTCACCATCGGTATCGTTTGGAGCAAATTTTTACGCATGCACGTGGACAAATAACACGCTCTAACTGCTCTACAGACAAAAAGAATCCATACTGAGGAAGGTAGAAAGTAACGGGAGAGAAAGAGAGAATGAAAAAAAGAATCAAAGAGAAAAGCGATTCCACGACATGTTGAAGAATCAGATTTATTGATTCAGCGAGAGCACTGCTGTAATTGCCAGTTTTCATTAGTTGGTGACAACATAAAAAAAAAAAGGTTGAGGCAAAGGTTCAGCAGTAAAACCAAAATAGAAGAAAACATGAGACAATATTGATCATGCAGCCACGAGTGATCATTAAGGTTCGTTGAGCTTTTAAACTTTTGTCGTATTAATGAAGTCAATTTGGAATGTAAAAATTTTACAAATTGCTTTGGGTTTTAATAGCCATGCCAGTGACAAATGAATTCATGGTGAGTAATATAGCCACAGTGAAGATGACTGATGTCTGATAAAGCATGCATGGTGTGTTTTGTACATAGGTTAGCTGAAGCAAACAAATTTTTTGGTGGTTCTTAATGCATCAGTCAACCATATATAACACCTGTAGACTCTTTCTACCTAAAAGTTTAATGGACCAACATGATCACCATATATCAACGATTAAATGCATTCATCTAATGAGCGGTTGTATGAAAATTAAACCTAGCATGTGCAAAACTTTTTTTGTATGCATAAGTCTGCATGGTCATGTTTTACTTCCCTGCTATTATTGTTCATCACAAAAGACAAAAGGCTGGCATTTGCATGTGGTAGGAAAGTGGCCAAATGAGCATACAGAAAAGTTGGCTGATACTTCATTCTTATATAATAATAATAGTAATGAGATAGATTTACGTAGCACCATTCCAGAAAGAACTGCTCATGGTGCTTTACAGAAGTAGAAAGAATCAACAAGGAAAATGGCAATGAAAAAAGTGTCTTTGTAATGAGCTCTTGAAGGTGAATAGGTTTGAATTCCTGAGACTCGTAACTGGTTCCAAACAGTCCAGTTGCAAAGTAAGAAAAGGTGCCATTAAATATGGCAATGTAGAATTATACTGCTCATATAACATGCTACAATAAAATATTGAGCCTGTGTCTGATTCTAATTATGATCCATTGAAATGAGTCAAATGCATACTTCAGACATCCCAAAACTCACCTGGTTTGGTCATTCATGAATGATTCACTTACGTGTCTCGACACAACATATGCACCCCGATCTAACGTGCGAAAAGTACTGGTAACCTATAACAACGTCCCTGGCACCGTCCAGCCTAATACTGGACTAGTGCCTCTTTCACATTTTGTGTGGAGACAGGTAATTAGTAAGAATTGGAGTGAAGAGCAACTAAACCACAAAAACCAGACACTTGTCAGAGGTGCTCCCATCAAATCATTTACAATTTTTAAATTCTCAAGAAATTGTCCTACATGTGCTGAGCATTCCCTGTACACTGATCCATCATACATAATGGCAGCAAAGTACATATATGCTCTTGTAAATTTGTGTCATTTATCAAAAGGAAAATTTTAATTTTAGGTCAGTAAATTTATAGATAGGTCCTTAGAGGAAACATGATGAAAAATTACATCGCTTCTTCACTGGGGATTCATCGAGACTAGATTCATGATACATTTGTCATTGCATTGGTCACGTCGTAATTTAAGGCCAAGAAATTAAGAGGGTATGCATGAAAATGATGCCAAAACATTTACTTTTGAGGGATATTTAAGACAACAAGTGGCGATGGATAAAATTTCCCATGACATCCTTGAATCAAGTGACTGAGAACTTGTGAGAAGGGGAGATGCCTGCATCAATTTTAGGTCTCTAAACATGGAACAAAATATTTCAAAGCTGATGGGACTATTCACTCTCTTATTTGCTTTAGAAGCTGGCATCACTCAGGTATTCACTGCAGGCAATATGTAACATTAGTTGATCAAGTTTCAAAGAATTTTCTGATGCACGTATCAACAGCCCTGGATCATTTTGGCTGGAAATGTTCCATCCATGCCTGAAAATTGGCAGCACTGTGACAGATGAAAAGGTCTCCTCAAGAGAAACTTCTAAACTACCACAAATGGTTTCCCAGTCTGTGATGGGTATATGAACAACAACAAACACCAAAGAGTTAATTTTGTTAGCAATTCATGCACATGACAGCTCCCTGCATACTGTTCTCATAACATAAATATCAATTCTGAATGAATGAGACTGGCTCCCCACTGCAGAGATTTGGGGGTTTCTGTTACCATAAGCGGCAAGGAAGTCAAAGGAGTACCATTGCTTGCATCTGATTGCATGATGATAGAGTCTATGAGACACATTGGCCCATTCCTCTCAGTACTTCACCCAAGAGTCAAAGTAAATTACATGGGGGAAGGGCAATGAAACTGGGCATTCAATTCTAAGTAAAACAAATGCAACATCCCATCTTTGAGAACGTATGGTAGGTAATGCGACTAAATAAAGATCAGAGCGTAACAAAAGACCTGATCCGTTCTAGCTGACGAAACTGATTCGTCAACTGGAATGGCTGATACTTTTTGAAGGGCAAACTCAAGGGGAAAACTGCACCTTGGTTGAGTTCTTAAGAACAGTTACCTATGTGTGATATGCCCCATTAACTGCTTTTCTTGAAACTGTAATCTGAAATTTAGGGTACTGAAATGTGAGCAGTTTCACTAGCTTTCAAATTGAGTAAAGTGAGCAACATGAATAGCTAGCCTACAAATGCATGCACTGCCAATAGGAATGTATTTTATGATAGCGATGGTGCATGGACAAGGGACAGTTGCAGATTGTAAGGCAAATTAACGTCAAAGACAAAGAGATGATACACTAAAGTGTGGAGAGCATCACTTTTAGTGATTGTTATTAAAATTAAAAGTACTTTAATTAAATACCCTATGGGTTTTTTTAGGTAGCGGAGATCAGAGCCAGTAAACATTTTCAATCCTTTGATACTGAACACCCAAAATGCAATACTAACGAGTACACTACAAATGTGTCCAAGGCAAGCTGTAGACCTGTAGAATACATTTATGCAAGAAACATAGTTCTCAAATACTCACACATAAAGCCAAGTGCTGTTGTGCTACCACGGTGTTGAAAACATGGACGTTTGACAAATTACTTCATGAACACTTTCAAGAGTAATTTGGCAAATATACATGTCAGAGAAAAAACTACTTTCGAAGATGACTTATCTATATACATTAATTTAGTACAGTTTTACAGTAATTCCAGATTCTGTTGGCACCTAGCATCATATACAAGGGCTGTTCACAAAATTTAAGAAAATAAAAAACATGCCATTGCAGGTGAACCAGCTACTTCTCACAAAAAAGGGGTGAAACACATTTCTTTAAAATTCCATTTTGACTTGGTACCATTTACAGAAATTTTAGAACTATGATTCTCATTGTGGCCTTGTGTCGATTCACTGATCAATTTGGCTAGGCCTTTAATTACGGTCTGGCCTTGTACATCGTTTGAAGCAGGACATTTCCAAATTTGTTGCTTGGTGACAGTCTGTTCCTTTCATAATTGTTAGAAAAAAGAAAATGAGAACATGAAGAAAAGTCAGGTAGCACAAAATTAGTAATTTTTTTTTTTTCACATTTTTGGTGGAGATTGAATATGGATTGTGCACAACCTTGAATACATGTTTGGAAGGATATGTATTTACCAATTACATTCAACTCATCATAATGTGAAGTTTCACATGAATTATCATGCTCTACTTATCAGACACCCATTATGTAGAAATTGCTAGCCTCATACAGGTTCTGGCAGTGAACAAGGTGACACTGACTTGTATACAGTAACAGGCAAGTTATATGAAAGTTGAGTGCCAAAATTGTCAATTCCTGGGACAGGACTACTGTAGAAGAGAACTAACATAAATGTATCAATCAGAGAGACATTTTGTTCAGTTTAATGTCTGCAAACATAACTTTGTTTCTTCTTCTTAAAAGCTGCAAGGATGAGAGTGCAGCTAAATGAAACAGAGAGCATGCTGTGTCAGTGTCATTGGTAATAATTGTGAATTTTGTATAGACTTTTCAAAATGTGAACACAGTTCCACAGAAATTAGGTTGTTTTGAAATGGAATTTACAGGAGCTCACTGAGTTGCTATGGACAAGTTTGTGAAGATTTAGAAGGGAACATGCACATAACAATACCTATAAGTGGCATTAGTCAAAATTCATATCCACCAGTCAAATGAAGGCTGTCAAAAGTTTTGAATTTTTGCCTCCACTTGTATCAGTTGTGGGCATATGAATTAGCACTGATGTGAAAAGTGTGTGGTCACAAATTTTCAAAAACCATATTGAATCATTAATTACCAAAGAGTTCCTTTGTATGCATCACATACAAAGGACTCTCTAAGTTTGGCCATTTTATCATTAGTATGTGACAGGAACACAATAGGTTTACATGTAGGAAAATTTCAAGTGAATTTCAGGACTAAACTTAATGTGCCTCTTTAAGACTACATTTGTTATGCTGTGGTACAACAGTTGCATTATACATGAGTTAAATTGGTTGGTACAACACATGTTGAAGATGCATGCTACATTACTCATCTTCTACACAGAGTTTAACATTGACCTACGATCAATTTGATGTGAACTGTGTTAGGTCTCACACCATCTAATTAATATCTAACCACTAATGCTTCCATCACTTCAGATACCATCGAAATAAAAAGTTCATGATGGTACGTTACTGCAAATATCTATCAAATGTTACACTACAGTATCATATATACAGTATCATATACATATAACATCTAAGCTATCTCCAATACTTCACTTTAAATTATATTGCTACCACTCTATATTGTCAAACTTTGATGAGCACCACAATTGTAACATGGACAGGCATCGGAGAGGGGTCGGAATGTGTCCGTGCAGGTCTCTGTGTACATTTAGTAAATTGGAGAAACACATCAAAGATTAGGAAGATACCATGCTGTTTACTCCAAATAATAAGGACACGCACCGTTTGGCACACTATAACCAGACCATAGACTGACAAGAACAACTATCATTACAAACGGAAAACTCGAAACCTAACTGTTGATGATAAAGAGACTGGTGTCAGGACTGTAGAAGATTACCGATCACCACGTGTGCTATCTACATGATGCTATGCAATGAGCTTGTTTCTCAGTTTATTGTCCAGGGTATGCAAAATTTTCAACAATAGATACCTGATGATACTAGCAATTACTGCATATTACACAGTATGCTCATTATGTTTCACTTCTTAGGCTGACTGATAATACGATACTCAATTCATTGTACTGAGGTAACTGTGGTTCTAAACGCTCTGTATACTACACAATGCTAATGGAATCACTCCCCCTCATACTATCTAATGACACACTTCATGGGTTAAGTCATGCTGTAATCACTCAATTCATTGCCTGAGCTATGCTTCTACACTTCACAGAATAGAAACCTGGCGTGACCACTAGTCACACATAAAACCTAAGGTAATGATACAATGCACTTCATGGGGAAAATTGATGTTAAAATACTAATACTTCATACCTTGAAAAAAATTGTAACACATACTTCATCTGGAGCATGTCATGAAGGCCAACAAAACATTTCTGTGTCATGATCAAGGTTAGGTTAGCTTGATGCACTTCCTCTTCTGATGTCACGTATGTTATGTTAACCAACCCATCCATAGAAGATGAATTCACACTCATAAATGAAAGGTTACCTGAGTTATTTTTTTATATAGTTACTAAGAGCAGCATGATGATATTATATTGTCATGCACTTATATCCAGCACCATGTTCAAGGGGAGATGAGGGTTATTCAGCTTCTTTCCTTGCAAAAGCAGAATAATTGACAAATCTCTGCATTAACTAGATCTAAAACATTGGCAACAAAATCAGAATTGCTGATAGTGTTTTTTTTTTAATCTAATTACAATGATTGCAATATGGAACATTAGTTTTGAGTCTATGGATTGCTTCCAGACAAGCATTTCCATTTTCAAAACTGAAAACAAAACATATTCCACTAAGTACTACAATTGTCACCAACTTACAGCTTTTGTCCCCTCTCCCTCCATGTCATAAGCAAATAATACAGACATGTGACCATATTTCACCAATCAGATTCACTAATGTGGAAAAAAAATGATTAGTTTACAGACAAATACTTAAATGAGCAAATTTCAGAGCTTAAAGTCAACCAGAGAGGTTTAATACCTGTCATAAAAGGCCTTGTCATGTCTGACTTCTTATGGGGAGCTAGCAACAGTATCTCATATTTAATACAGGAGATGTCAACCCAGGCCAGCGGTACATTCAAATGTCGTCGGGAACTAACAGCCGTTCACATCAGAAATTTGAAATCCTCCAGAGTTTGGTTCATAGATACATAGAACTCAGCGTTCCCTTTAGTGCACACAGCATTTGAATGGAGATGAGCATGAATGCATGCCTGCCTGCCTGCTTGATCATCTTTGTAAATATTAATTCTTGAGCCAAAGACTGCCAGTAGCAGTGAGTCTCTCTGGCTGAGTGAAGACAATTAGATTTTCCAGAGATTCCCAGGACGACGTAACAGCTTGTCTCACTGGTATATATTCCATTGCACCTAAGGGTGATTATCTGTGCCAAAATTACCACACTTTTATCAGGGAATGCAAAAGTTGAAGACGAAACCATGGCATATAAAAAAAAATAAAATAAGCTTGAGGATGGCATTTCTGTTCATGCAGGCTTTTGTCAGCTGTTTGTGCCGTGCATTGTATATGTTTACCTCCTCGACATCCATGCTCCGACGAATGAGCTGGAGGGATGATATTATCTAAGACCTGATGCAACCAATCAAGTCACACAGGAGTATATATGCCCAGAACAGAAAGGATTAAAAGCAGCAAAAAAAAAGACAAAAATTTAAGACAAAAAGGTTTTACCCTGAAGATGATGATATCTCATAATATTCATGCAGGAAAGCTAAAAAAGACAAAAATAGAGCATAAACAGCACAAACAAGTTGCACATGCTATTATATTAATGTGACACAATACTGCATTGACATTGTTCAATATTCGATCCTTAATCTATTCTGATATGACTAATCTATCAACACTGAAGGTGATGTATACAGATGCATCAGGGTTGTTGACTTTTTATTTTTTTTGAAATATAAAAAGAAAAACCTTTTTATCGATTAACATCAGCTCTTAATGACTTTAAATCCTGTTTAATCACTTTTTTATCATTTAAAAGTCAAATTCAAATTCCCACCCAAATTTTCTCCAAACCTTACACAAACATGCATGGCCACTTACATCATCTGCAGGCAAAGTGCGGATATTTCATTTTCAATTATAATTTACACTCTGCAGTGTTCAATTCACAACAGACCTATACATTTTCCATAACAACTTATGAGGCCACATTTGTAGTAATTATTAACTAGTAATTTTAACGGCTTGCAAGTACCTGTATGGTTCAGCTTCAGCTATGTCTTCTTATAAGATCTCTTCACCACCCCTACTCTACCTCCGATGTCTCCCGTAATTGTGATAGATCATTTGCAAGTTGTGGTCCTAAATCATGGAATGCACTCCCTGTTGATCTCTAGTATCCTAGTATTCCTGATATCCATAGTTTCAAGAAACATCTAAAACATTGTCTCTTTTCAAATGCACATGATTTTGAAAAGAAGTTTAATGTTTAAGTAATTACTTTTGTACATATATGTTGTTTGTATTTTGTTTCTTACTGTCTAAATTGTTCATTTTCAGCATGAACATGCATGCCTTGTTGTCAAGGTACAGACTATGCTTAGACCTTCCATTCACTCATTCATCCATCCATCTATCCATCCATTATCTATCCATCCATCCATCCATTCATTTATTGAATTGTAACAGGTCACTGATTTTCTTCATTATCACTGTGCTGCAGCCAGTGTCCTGTTGACATTTGTATCACTTTTGAATCAAGTGTGTACTTCAGGTTCTTCTAGAAAACTGCCAAAACTTTAGTCAGGCAGGTAACATGACATGCTATTTGGCAACATTACCAAAAACTACCATCCAAAATAAATCATGCAATTTAAATCACCATTTAAATCGGTGATTTTAATAGATGTGATCGAAATCAAACATGGCAATGTATACCATTCTTGATGCCACAAACCTATCAGCATGTGAAATAGGGTAGCATATATGTGCTATACAAAATGTAGTGGATATTCAGTCACCTAACATGCCCATCTCCGGCCATCTTGCAGTAAGCTACGAAACACTTCATACAACAAACAGTATACACAAACAGTTACAATATTCCACAAATGAAAATTGTGGCTATGCTTGTTATGAACTTTATAACTTTTGGCACTTGCCATGATAAGTTAATCCATAAAACACCACATGACTGCAACCATTCCCAATGACATACTTTAAAATACGGTAACACATTTTTTACATGATGATTCAGCATAGTAAATACAACCTACCGGAAAGGACAGCTAAAAGTAGGCGTAAGCCACACAAGGCATGAGGAATAAACAAAAAATAGTAAACCAAGTTAGTACAAGTTGCCATATGTGGAAATGTATTTAATGACATTGCGAAGCAAAAGTGAATGGGAGTGAGGAAATGTATTTTCTAAACTTTTCACTTGGTGCTGGACGTCACCCCCTACAATGATATGCTGTCCCAGGCTTAATAAATGTACTGTGTTCATGTATTGAGTCTGAAATCATGCAAGACTTAAGCACAAGATAGGATTTGGAATATTGCAAAACAATTGAAGGCCACACGTAGTGAGTACAGCGTAAAGAAGTTGCTTTCAATTTTGTGTAAAAAGATCAGCAACTGGGATTTAAGTTCAAATTTACAACGACTGTCATTTTTGCACAAACGATTTATTTCAATTATGCAGCTAACTGGTTCAAAGGCATTCAGTCAAGAGAACCTATGATATGTACCATCAAGACTAATTCATTAAACTTAAACTGGAGCATATTCCAAGTGTGTCCATAAAAAAAGAGAATCAAACAAGGCTGAACTTACACATGGATTTAAGACCAATGGAAGGCAATGGGCAATAATAAACTATGAAACAAATAGGCCAAGTAGTTACAAATTAGAACAATCAAATTTTCTTGCATCAAAGGGGAAATGCTTTCAGTGTACTAAAGTAAGATTTCCAGTACATGCAGTGCTCCAAACTCAGGTATGCAATGATAGCAACAAGGAAAACAAAAGAAAGTGCCTAAAATTCAGAAATGATCACCAAACAAGTCCAGGCTATTAAAACTCAGAGCACTGCTAGCGGGAGATTGTGGGAAATTGGTCGGTAGCGGCCTGGTGAGTGCTACAGTTTCAACATAATCACATTATTGGTTACTGAACTCCTTGATGAAGGCATGTACTTTATTGTCCACTGACGTTGCCTACAATGCATTAGTAGAATGAATACCTTTGTAAATTGCGTGACCCAGATACAACATATCTGCTGCCAAGAAGATTTGTTATCTTTGGCAACAATAAAAACATTGAGCAAAACACTCGAGGTATAAGCAGACTCGATACGAATCCGGTCGGAGAAATGCGAGGGGCACACAATGCTATAGGTCTCTGCAGGAGATGCAGGTTTATTGCATAACAAACTAGTCCATGAGCAAAAGGAAAACATTTTGCGAGACAACAGTCTGCGACAAGAGAGAGAGAGAGAAGGTATTCGTCTCTTTTCCTTCTTCCCTGCAGCCGTGAAGATGATCAACCAAAGAAATGCACCAATCAAAGAAATGGGTGTCACATATAATCTAGGTTAAACACTCTAAAGGTTATGAAAAGCAGTTTAATACCAGAAAAGCACACACCATCATGGCTGAAAAACAAATACTCCAACCAGTTGCATGGAGAAGGGAGGCCTACGCAGCCACACTGCACAAGTGAAACATTTAAGGGAGTGGCCCCATGGTGATTGGGGCCACGTTGAAAGGAATTCCACACACTATATGAAACAACATCACATACTTGCATCTTGACGTGGCCTTATGTCAATAACGTCAGTGGATCCTCTTTCAAACAAAGGAGACAAAAATTGACAAAATTAGCTTGTTGTTAAGATGCCTGGTGGTACACAATGTCTGCTTGTTTGTTATTCAACCTAGAGGACCGTAACTAGCTTGGGTAAAAGTTTGTTCCACACATCCGAGATCCTGCAAAATTGAAAAATGTGGGCTGCACGGTCACCTTTGACGTCTGAGGACGGTTGCACATGCACAGTGATTCCATCTCATTCAGTACTTACCCTATGACATATGGAGATTGATGGATTGGTTTACTATTATACAGTCCACTGACAAATCTATGTGAGTATTGTGAGACAAAAAAACAAAAACAAAATATTTTATACTAGGAGCGATTACACTAAACAATCTGTGGAGTCAGTCAGGAGATTGAAAAACACCTTTCATGTGAAAGCTGCTTCAGCCATTATAGGTAGTGGGTCTGCAAACTGGCAGTGTTTCAAACTTTACATCATGCATGCCATGCACACTATCAAGGAACTTTTCCAGGAGCTTAAAAGAATAAGCGATACTTCTTTTCTTACATCCCAGAGGCTATGGCCGACCGGCGACCCAAGAGCGAAAATGAGACCAACAAAGATGCATCATGCAGCCCTTTAACTTCCTTTAGAACAGAAAGGAAAATTTAAGAGAATAAGAAAGACAGACATTAACAAAATTAAAAAGCAATAAAGGGATAAACATGTCATAGGTCTAACTGACGTTTTGTCGTCAAATTATGCACTCACCACATATGCCAGTATTACAGATTTTTCACACTATTTGGCATTCCCCTTGTTATAGATATGTTTGTATGCATACTTTTACTTCACATGAATCTATTACCTTACAGATTGCACATTTACAGGGCACTACTTTTTTTTTTTTCCAGCAGTACAGCTAGTAGACAAAGAAAAGGATGACCTCTATCAGAGGAAAGGTTACGACTGTGTCGCCATTTACAGAGTTGAAAGGTGGCTGTTTTTGCTTTGGTATGTTCAATCCAAGCCAGTAATGGAATCATTTATCGTCCCATCGTCTTACAATTAACAGACAAAATTTAAGAGGTGAAATTTCAGACATCGCTCGAGAGATGAGCCAAATTTAGTCTGTTAAAACCACCTGTCAGTGTAGTACAAAGCATCATTTTGTGACTGAAGGAAAATAGAATATGTACAGTATTGTATAATGTCGCTAGTTTTGAGACTGAACATGGATGAAAATAAATTTGTAAATGTGCCTTTGAATTTTACTGATAAAAATGTTCAGTTCTAAATATGTGACTTCATGGTCCAACTGCTTTATTACGAATGCAGTGTATACTCCCAGTATTTGAAATGCTTAAAAATACTTTGAATGGACAAATGCACAAATGTTGTCCTTCCAATGAATAAATCTGTTGGATCTTTACAGTCAAATGAAAGCATTGTTCTAAATAATCTGATAACAAAACCAACACAAAATTGGGATGCATCTGTCTCATTAATTTGCATGTTATGGTACAGTGACCATGTTTGGAATGTAAGGACTACCACCGTTTACATCTAAGTTTTTCGCTGGACATCCAACTGACTTAATTCTCTAGTTCAACATGGTGGTATTGCTTCATGGCAATTCATACGCAGCATTATCGATGAGGAAAAGTGGTATCCATTTTAGCCATGAATGTCGATGCGTACATCTGCACAAAATAATATATGCCAGGTGCACAACTCTCTGAAACCATTTTACATTTCAAACAGTAACCAAAAGAAGCAGAGGGGAGAAAAAAAAATGAGAAGTTTGTTCTTATTTATTCCCACTTTATCGACAATATGAATACATTGACACAGAAATCACTCCTATGCACAGCACAAAGCTGGCCTCACATTATGGAGACTGAATTAGACAGCGCCTGTTTTTAGGCATGATACCATCGGTATGTATATCAAACTGATGCGGCAGAGGGATTGTTTATCCAGGTACCATGGCTACAAAAACAATACACTCTTTAGGGGAGAAGCATCAAGGTGCTGTGACGATGACAGCGGAGGAGGCAAAGCTATCCACCGGCAGCGATGGAAAAGCGATGTGTCAGGTTTGTTCATCCACATGAGATGAGCATGTTTTGTTTCCTTTAAAAGGTGTTCATATTGCAATAGGATATGCTGGGGAGATATATGGCCATGGGAGAAAGAGCTACAGGAAGGATACATTCATCTAATGAAATACAGATATTACGCATTTTGGTGTGGTCAGTAAAGCTAAGCTCTGCCTGGGAGAAGTCATTTGGGATAATTGCTCGCTGCTGAGGGATTTTTGATGTACATTCATATGCTGTCCATTCCTCAGTGACAGCTACAAGAAATATCAACCTAGATTTATACGTGAACAAGACCACATGATTCTGTTCATAAATTTAGAAGTGCAATCCAAGTCTATCAGTTGCAGCACTATGTATGGCTTTAATAAAACACATGCTTGCAAACACACAAAAGACATAGATGTATTATGGCAATAAATTTTACGGCAACACATGACCAGTCAGTTTTTGTCTTTTCTTCTTGTGCGTGTTTTGTTTGAAGTCCTGTTTTACCAGATTTTAATCTGTCAGGTTGGAGAGGCTCTGACCATAAATAACGACATATGACAACATAAACAGAGCTTAAATTAAATGCATGAATGGCAATAAGACTGGAAACAAGGTGTGCTAAACTGCACAGTGGCCATGTGTGGTATAAATCATTTGATGGATTTGGAATCTTAGAAGATTAAAACTACCAACATCGCAATACTCTTACGTTAATTGTGGGAGAGGTCCATGGTCATAGGACCCCATGGTTTCAGGACGGTACCTAAGCTTTTTGTAACGTACAGAATCGTGCATGCATGACTACATTATAGGCATTTTTCTAATCTCCCATGGGCACCAACCTTGAAAAATGTACCACAATTTTGATAATTTATTTTCTTTATAATTTAAATACCTTTTAATCTTTATGATGAATGAATTTTTTGTTATGATCTTTAATGGATATTAAATGCACACTGCAATTGCTGAAGATGAACTTGTCAAAGAGCTACTGTACTGTGCATGTGCGTGGAAGCAAGGCACTGTATGATGTCTGGTTTTCAAGTTAAAGCTTGACACTGTCCTGTCACTTTTGACCTCCCACCACCCCCCTCCCCGACACACTTTCTGGTCACATCACACAACTGCAAAATGTGTACTTAACGACTTCCAATCTATATCACCATAGGAGCTGTGTACATTTATCTGTTCCCTTAGATGACAGATCTTCTCCCTACAGGTCAGGGTAAGTATGTTGTCTAAATCACAACTGTCTCTTTTGAAAAATAAGTTTAAAATATATAAAAATGAAATAAACAAGACATCATCCACAAAAAGTTTTACTTCAAACATGATTCATTGATGCATAGATAGTTTCATTGTTTCTTCTACTGTTTGAGTTTAAACAAACTCAAGGTTAGGTTAAAACACCTCAGTTTATCCCTTGATGATAGGTAGCATTCAATCGCACCTTCACATTCAACCCCTGGTAAATCGATTTTTCTGAACACCAGGCTGATTCTTGGTGAAGCTTAAATTGTGACGATGATTAAACCACCAAGTTTTCTCTGTTTACAGACAAAGCTGTATGTCTCTGGTTCTTCATAGCTAAACTAACATTGAGGAAGTTATGCTTTGATGTGCACATCTTCATCTCAATCCTTCTCTCTCCTTCTTTCAATATGTTATGTATTTTTAGAAATTCTGATGCGATCATGTGATCACAGTCAACAGCTAAAAAGGTACAGACTGCATCATGCCACCTATCAGCACTATAGACTGCATTTCATCTCTAGAACGGTCGCATGATCACGTGATTGCACAATTTAGACTCAAAAATGTCAACGGGATTACTTTCACCCATCACACGTTGTAAGAAGAAAAAAGCCAAAATCTAAAACTGGGAATTTGCCCAAGTTTTGGCACGGTTGAACGTACACGGTGCGGCGACAGCTAGACTACTGTATAAGGCCACATCCAATCCAAGACATGTATGCAGCAGTATAGAGCTGACTCTGAGAGCTTCCCTGCATATGTATTGAAAATGGTGTTATATATATATATACCCTGATGAGACTGCTTGCAGGCTCAGAAACCCTGATTTAATTTACAAGGCTAGACTCTTCACACTTTTCAACCGTTCATTGATCATCTCTTCATTGTGTGATATCACGAACCTAAATAGTTGGGTTCAACTACCTCTCTCTACCAGTTTCTCCCCCTACTGTATTTATCTCATCTCAGGTTTCCCCACGCATACCGTTCCCTGTCAACTCCTGTGGGAATCAGCTTTGAGATATGCGACCAGTTCTCTGTTGTGGCAAACAGACAGTCGAAGGTACACATGCATATATATACAAATAAAGCTCTCAAGAGAAACATTTGACAACTTTTTGCCTCTCTGACTGATTAGTGGTCGGTACAGAAAACAACATGGTCTCACCTACAAACAAATGTGGCGAAATAAAAATATTTAACTTTATGAAAATGGGGTTTATTTTTTTTTTCATTTTTTTTATTTCAAGTTTTTCATTCAAGAAAAATTCAAACAGGTTTATGAAAGACATACATACCATCGCCATTAAGCTCATTGCTTGTAAGGCAACACAGTGGACTGTCTTCTTTGGCAAGCACTTCTTTTGCGAATGTAGCAATGTAGAAAGACAGTGAAGACCATAGTTTTAATACAACCTTATGAACTCTGGACATGGATTTCTGCATATCTGCCAACCAGACGATTGTAACCAACATGGTAATTCAGAGTCGTCATATGATCTCTGTGTGGCTGATGTAATTGCTTTCACGGTATTCAAACAAAGGGAAAATCGGATGCCCCAAATAATCTTACTCTGATTATAACTGGTGTTTCCCTCACACACTTTACATACATGCAAATTGACAGTCAGGCCCAATATTTGTGTGCCTGAGAGGCCTGAGGACACTATATAAGTGCTCCTCTAACAACACACACTTTGTTTCTGTTTGATTATCACTAACATTTCCACAGACATCTCACTACAACTTTCAATGTTTTGCGATTACTTTTGGTATTTCACGATTACCTCCAGTTTTTACCATGTTACCAATTTTTTCGATATCTTTGATGCGGTAATCACAACTGTATGGAAATCAGTTGTTACTGGTTTCGATCATGTAACCGGTTTTCCACGAAAAGCTGAAGTCTATGCTGCCATGAATCAAAATGTGCGAGTACCCTTATCAAATACAAATGCCACGGAGAACCACAAAAGAACATATGCACTCAGTACAACTCTATTAGCTTCAAGCTACTGTACAGCATCCTGTAACGTATGAAGAACCACTCAAAAGCACTTCCCTAATATTTCTCAACCTGCAAATGTCCCTGACAGTGATGAAGGTCATCATATTAGACAATAAAATACAGCAAAAGAGTTTCCAGGTAATCTACTGATAAAACCAACCTATGAAGATAAGTGGCACCATAAGTTTTTTTTTGTTGCCACACCATGCAGGTTTACTGAAATGGTGGATGTGGGTAGCTACTTCAAAAGAGGGTCCTGACATTGTTGGTTTGGTACCTGGATGCAAATGCTAGTACAATGACATTTATAAAAATAATTAGTAAATCACAACTTGAAAGAATTTTTTTTGGCTACATGAAGAGAGGACAGATCAGGGGAAGGGTACACTGTGAAGCAGAATAGATCAATATCAGACAAAAGTATAAATATGATTCTTAAGTGTGATTGTTTCAAGAACTGATACAAATGGTGATAGCCTAAAGATAAAACAGGTGACAAAAAAGTGAAAATTCTAGAATTTCAAAATATTTTTTTTCTTTCTGTTTTTGGCTAATCTTTCCTGCCATTCAAGCAAAACTAATGAATCTGAATCTCATTTACTAAAATTCAGACTACCACTACAGTGACCATGTTTGGCCTCTCAGCTATCAAACTGCTGTTTTGCCAAAGCTACCAACTTGCAATGTTCTTCCTCTCCTGAAAGGGCAAATAATGCAAAACCTATTTTCTTCTCCATCTAACTTTCATGTGCATCACTGGTTGATTTTTTTTAAATAATTATTGCTCTTTCCCTCTCTCTGCAGTCTTTACGATGAAAACCAATCATGCAGTTTGCCTGACTTGACACATGCATATGACATTTGCACTGACAAGTGTTTCAGAAGATGTCATGCACGCAGGAGACAAAAGTATATAAAAGTGTTTCAGTTTCTGAAGTAAGGGTGTAGCTTTACAATGGTAGCTGGAAAAGGGCGTTGTTATCTGTTTGGTAGTGAATGGTGGACATTACTGGTACGGCAGATTTGCGCCATGCTCCTACACCCTGGACTGAAAAAAAAAGGAAAAAGAAAAAGGGCTGTCTATTTTTCACAAGTCAGCCACACTGCCTTGCAGGACCAGTCCCGAGGTCGACCAGGGGTGATACCATCATCATACATGGCCTTCATGATAATAAATGGTTTACTGCAGACAATGCGCAGATTACGGAAGGGCAGTGGCCAGATACACACACACACACAAAATTGCCAGGTGCTAGACCACAGTCAATACCAAAATGCATAGGTTATATGAGGTGAGGGAGTACACGCTGTAAATTAAAAAATGCTGAAATGGGTCACAAAAGATATGACTGAATGATACCCAAGCACTTGCTCACACTTAGTCCTATTGGCAACTGGACACAAAAAGAGAATGCAACGACCACTCTTTTCATGCTAAAAAAGGCTTTTGTGCATCCAACTGTTTTGTTGCCAGCACCGCTTCTTATTTTAAATTTTTGAGGCTTTCTTGATGGCACTGGTGTAATTAGTATCGTCAGAGTTTGCACAATTCCTACCATAATAATTTTCAGAGACTTCATGAGCATCATGCAACCCTCTTAATTCCTTTTTACTTGATTCTTCCTCTCTAAACCCTCGACTCTTTCATTTCATATTCTCCTCCATATCTTGAGGTATTTTTTTTTTTTTTTTTAAGCCACATGTGCACCATGCAGAGTAAAGTAAATATCCAGGGTTTGTTTTTTACCACAAATAGTACAGATCTACTGCAGAGCACCTCTTTGTAGGAGACATTGTAAACAGTGTAGTTGCTGAGGAAGAGAGGCTAAAAAATTTCCTTTAAAAAGGCTTCCAATCTCTGATGCCTCTGCATGCATATAGAGCCCTATCCGTCACAGTAGTGCACGGTCGGGAGAGATGCCTGGAATTGTTATTCATTACTACACACTGAGATCTGACTTGTCATTTGATAAATCCATGGTCATATAGATCAGATGAACATCCACATGCATAACATGAATATCAAAGTCATCAAAAGACAAGTTAAAGGTTGATGGTGACATTCCCTGGACCATGAGCCTACTGCCCTGGTGTGCCTACGAACGTGTTTTGTGCGCCTTCTAAAGTCGAAAATTGTCATCTCCCTGTAGAGAATACCGAACAAAAATAATCCTTTCATCTACACTGCAGTGAGCGATTAAATAGTGACTAACTATGCCACTGGAGACTTATGTGTCTTTTGCTTACTTCCACCAAGAATTTGAAATATAACTTTGCCATATAATCTGACATGTATTTCATTCATCGTCACGTTGCACGCCGGCAAGGAAAAAAAAATATTCAAAGGAAGGAGCAAAATCACTAATACAACAAAAATAAGATGTTAAATGGTACAGAATTACAAAAGGTTACGGCTACAGTACGTCATATTGGTGAACAAAACAAAATGGGTCAGTATACTCTTTTTCAATACGAGGAATCATACGAGCCAATGTAGTCACACATGATCGAAGAAAACAGTTTACAGTGATGGTTCTAATAGAAAGGCATTTCATAAAAACAGATTGGAAATGATATTGATAAAATGGGGACTTGACCAAGATGCAGTTTTTTTGTATTTGACTTGATAACAAAGATATTTCAATCAAGCATTTCAAGGAGAGTTGTGGTTTATAAAAGAATTTTGAGATCCATTTTTTTTTTTAAAATGAGATCTAGCAAGAATAGTCACAACATCAACATGCCATGAAAAAAGGGACAACAGACACTAACACAATTCATTAGCAAATAATAACGAGCTTTTGATCACACAAGTGACAGTTCACTTTGACAAAGTATTAGGGATCTTTCGATTTGTACAACCACTAGTCGACTGCTGCGATTATTACATCATTTTGAGTCTCTGGCATGCATTATGTTGTCTCCCTCGTCCACTAGCCAAATCCAGGACATCAAAATCACGGTTTACACGTCCTCGATTTGGGTAGTGGACAAGGGAGACCATGCAACCCATGCACATAGGCTCAAAATGACGTAATAATTGTACATCACCACAGCAATCAACTCTGAGGAAGCACAAATTGAAAGCTCGCTTCATTGCCAGTCATACTGACTGCTGAGACTAGACGGTGCATGAACTGGATGGTGATGGCCAATATGTGAACTATGTAAAGGAAGTTGACTTAAAGGGACAATTTGTATCAAATCTCCCCTCAGATTGCCATTGACAAAAAGGTCACAAAAAGATCAGTCACAGTCAACTTGCCAAAGCCTGATAAAAATTTTTATGTGAGTTTTAAAGTTATGAAAACTCAGTGCAAAAGTCAGTTAATCTTTCATTTTAACAAGTTTTCAAGTCATAAATGATTTACATCATCAACAAATGCACTGTTGTCTAATTGTATGTATCAGCAAAGGGTTCAATACACACACAGGTGGTGGCTACAGAATCCCCAAAACTCCTCGGTTTTGAAATCGGCTAGCGACGTACTTGCCTCAAATAACCAATTTGTGCATAACCTCTAAAATCTGGCAATTGTGTGAGTGTGTGTGGGCACATATCTGGTCACTGGCCTTACATAATTTTTAAGAAAAAGGACACTCATCCAAACAGGCAATGGAAAAGTGACTTCCAAACAGGCATGTTGTAAAAATCCCAAAAAGGGTGTACGAGAAAGGGTGTAAAGAAGGATGCAGAAGCACACAGGTAAACTTCGCTGCAAGACCAAGGGCTGGCAATTACGGAAGGGCAGTGACCAGGTACACACACACTCACACAATTGCCAGATGCTAGACCATGGTCAATACGGTAATGCATAGGTTGTATGAGGTGAGGGAGTACATGCTGTGAATTTTACAATTTAACATACAGGATGCCATCAATTTTGAAAGAATTTTATCATGCTCAGTATTTAAGCTTCACATGCCCACCAGTGACTTTGCATGAACTTTTCATATATAGACAGACACTACAGTACTGTAAATATTGAGCAAAGTGGATTTTGTACAAATTCACCAAAGGTTAATTTTGTAAAAAACAGGAGAGTTCATTTGTCTAATATGTACAAGGGATGCAATCCTGTAAATGTACCACAAGATAAAAATGAAATCTTTGCTTTGCCTCTGATCTGAGTTTGTGCTGCACATGGTTAATGTGTTATTGAAAAATTCTGTGAATGACACAGAGCAGAGAGTTAAT
>VJOZ01002341.1:0-11211 GCA_009801055.1 Stichopus horrens | reverse complement strand
GATGAAAATTTGCAACAGTTGAAATTCAGGAGAACAAAAGAAGACTGAGGTTGAAGTGAATCCGTTTTAATGCATGAATTGAGCTTTCCACTAATTTGTTCAAGAACACAAAAGCATATCGTGTATCGTAACATTCATAATGCCACGCATCTACAGGTCAGTCATGGTATACATTTACAGTTTCTTGTCGGGTGGACATTTTTTCTAATTTTTATTTTTCAGTCTCTAAATGTATACGCACAGTGGCAGTCCCTGGATGTGTGTCACGGTTGCACCGTGTGGTAATGTAGACCCCATACCTTACTATTACAAAGGTAGCCGTGGCACTTGCCATCATTTTAATACATTTTGTTCAAAAGTAACCATGTTCCAGTATCATGTTGAATGACCACATTAGAGTCGTGTATAGATCCATTTCATTCCTTCAGTGGAACAACTGTACGTTGTAATATGCCAATCATCGTTAATGAGGCTGCGTTCATTTTTGATGTAATAACTGCCACACACTAGTAAAAGTTTGTGCCGTATATTAACATATTTACAGTATTTCTGTAAAAATTGGCTCTGAGAGTTTTCTCTTCATAAAATTAGAATCGTTTTCCAGAAAACAAGTACAATTTGTTAAGTTAAAATGATTAGATGAATCTGAAAACCCTTTTTAATGATTTTTTTTTTTCACTTTACAAAAAATTGACAAAGTTTGTAAGTACTTACGATGAGTTATGATTATTAATCTGGTACACCTGAAGAAAAGAACTTACCTGGACTCCATTGCCTCACTGTCAATTCAATGCGGTGGAAGAAAGTCAAGCACCTAGGTTCATATTGTATCTTATCGTATAGATAAATAACCCCTGTACAAACATACAGAACTCGTTTCCATTATAAATGATATGATGCATTCTACTTGTTGTCAATCGAGAGTAGAGAATCATTTCCATTTCTTTGTTCCTTATTGTGTGCTACCGTGTGCTACCGCACGCGTATGTAAAACTACTGTAAAAACATGTAAAAATGATTTCAAATAATTAATGTTGTGCTTGTGTTGTATGTTGCCTTTTTAACCTGACTGCACCTAATAATTAACTAGTTTATAGCACTACAATACATGTGTTAGTGCAATATCCCATTACATGTTCTTTCAGCTACCGAAGGACGATGCCGTCAATAAAAGACGTCGGCCGGACTTTATTGCAAGGACTGGTGGGACTCCATCTCCGAGGGCTGATTATCATCTTCTCCACCGTGATCCCAGTATCATGTTCCATCGTCTTGAGTGTCATTTTTCGGTAAATACAACGTGATCAACTTTATCAATATCTATTTAATTAATATTAGCGAAAAGCCTTGTCAAATACATCGACCACCAAACACGGGGCCAACAAAGCAACAGACTTAAATCCGATTTCTCTTGTCTGTATATTTGCAGGTTATTTGACCTAGGTGTATGGCTTAAAGGGAGGATCAGGGAAATCTGGAAACCGCGGTGTTCAAATTGCAGAAACCGCATGGAATATATGGAAACAATGCCATGTCTACACCAGTTTTGCCGAGATTGTTTGACAACATTTCTGCGAAACCAGAGAAGCAGGAAAAAATTTCGTTGTCCGAAATGTAAGCAAAAACATAAATTTCCAAAACACCGTGTCGACCGGTTTAAAACTGATTTTGCAGCGAAAGGTATGCTTCATTTTGGTCAAATACAAGAAGCGCATCGGAGAAATAAGGCACACGAATGTACCAATTGTTCAAACAATCGGGAGATTGTTGGATATTGCTTCTGTTGCCCTGGTTACCTCTGCGAAGAATGCTATGGATATCACCTTGCCGATGATATGTTAACAGATCATCGAGGCAGAATGGTTGCTATGGAAGATGCTACAAATATGCCACTTGATCGGCTAGCCTCTCTGTTGGGTATACCCATGTGTAGCGACCATGCTGACAAAATAGCTGAATTCTTTTGCAAACGATGCAATAATCTTCCTATTTGTCTGGTGTGCGTAACACGAGGTCAGCACAAGGACCATCCTCTCAACGATCCATGTCAATTGAGAGAGCAGAATGAACAAGACATTAACAAGACACTAGACGTGTGTCAAAGACATCAGGACAACTTCAAGAAGATAGCCGAAAATGTTGACAAAGTAAAGAGACAATTGGTAAATAATGTCAAAAAAGCTTTAAATGACATTGAGGAACAAGCACAGGCAGAAAAATACCGCACGTCTTCAGAAATTACAAGAAGAAGAACCAGATTAGAAGAACGTATCGCTCAAATCAGTGTTTTCGAAAGGGAACAGATAGACGAAGCAAAGAAACGAATGGAGAGGAATATTGAAAAGATCAGACAAAATTTTGCAGGTGAAATGGAGTCAATTAGATTTAACAGTGCGAAGGCCATTTTAATCGCGAAAGAGGAACAAGAAAAGAATGAAAATTCGTTGGCAGATAAAGTTAATAGTGTCCATCAGGCTAGTACAAGAAAAAAGGTAGCTATTCAGCATGTTCAGGAGAAAAAGTTTGGCGAAATTCAAAATATTGCTTCCCTTGCAGAGGAAAGAATGAAACAACTGCAAGATATTAAGGTATACGCGTCCAAGGTGCTTTCTTCGAACAATGTGTGGACAATTGTTCAACATTCAACCAAAATTCAAGGAAATTTCCAAACGTTACTTGACAATATACATAATGGAAACACTACAGAGCTGACGTGTCTTTCTGAACTTGATATTGAAATCGATGCTAACTTAGTATCAGCGGATGACACTTCTGTTCCTTCCCCTGTGTCTTCGGTTAACAAAACCGCAGAAATGTTGTCAAACCTCAATGGCAAATCTTCAAAGCCACAAAGTATGTCACACACCACATCACAGGGGGAATGCAGTTTGCAGGAAGTACATCATAAGAGTGAGTCCTTGTTCAAAGCAGATAGTGCTTGCAATTGGGAAGTGAACGACGAAGCCCTCCCTGGACATGAAAACGAAGAGTTGGGAAGTAGTTCCCACCCACCATGGCAAGACGAATGGGGCTTCAATGAGGAAACGCAGATGGAAAGAAAAGCAACATCTTACCGTGAATCTTTGGTGTCAGGAAAAGAGTCAACGGCCTTAAATTTGGAACCTTCCGATATTGAAGGAAAAAAATTGCATGACTCTAAAGAATCCATGTACACAGTAACTGCTCTAGGTGAAGTTGGCAAATGGGAGGAACGCAACATAACACCTGATGGAAATGAAAATAAAATACTTGAAAATTCCTCATATCGAAAATCCCATGAGGAATGCAACTTGAACAATCGAGCTTACGAGACTTATGAACTACCATCAAATAACAACGAAGCATGGCTGTCAGACGTGCGATCGTTCTCTTCAGATATGGAAACAAGTACATTGAGTAAATGTGAAGAATCCTTGTTGAAAAGAGACATAAAAGAAAATGCTGAACATTGGGAAGTTAAGGGAATAACACCGTTTGGAATTGAAAATGACGTGCTTGGAAATTCCTCACATCAAACTCCGAATGGTGAATGCAGATCGGAAAATAAAACTGAAAAGACTAAGCAAACGCCAGAGAATAATTATAGGGAAGCGTCCTTGTCAGATGTCCTTTCGATCTCAAATGTCCAAGCAATTACAGTAATTAGTGAACGTGAAGAGTCCTTGTTGGAAGACAATGTTGTAGACAAAGGCAGCGATTTGAAAGTAACTGACACAGGAAATGACGGAGTTGAGACTAAATTGCCTGAAAGTACTTCATATCCAAAATCACAAGGTAAGTGCAGTTTGGAAGATGAAAGATTCGAGACTGTTAAATCACTAAATAGTTATAGTCAAGCAATGTCAGACATGGAGTCGATATCTTCAAATATTGAAATAGTTGCATTGGGAGAATGTGAAGAGTCCATGTTCAACGTAAATGTTCCAGATAATGCTAGCGATTGGGAAGTTAACGGAATATCCTCTGTTGGGAAAGAGAAATTTGTAATTACTGGACGAGAATCAGCCGGTTCTTCTGTTGTCACTGTAGTGAGCATTGCAAACCAGTTGCCATGTACCTATAGTATTCGTCAACCAGTCGAAACACCAACACGGAAATTAGTTCGTCGATGTGCACCGATCTCAGGCTCTGAAATTGTTACAATCTCTTCTCACGATGACATAGGTATATTCAACACAGACTTGGGCACATGGTCGGTGAGCCAAAGAAGCATTCGTGACATAGTAGAAACTTGGCCCAAGGAGAGATTCGCCTACTGTATTACCACCGATGAAAAGACCAGACGAGTGATTGTTGGAGCAGAACATCACAAGAAGTTGGCAATATTGGATTATCAACTAAACTACGTCGTCACAGTCAGCTTACCAACACCGATAAAAGGCTCAAGAGATTTGGCTATTCATGGACCAAACCTTCTGGTGTGCGATTACAAAGGTGCAAGGGCGTATGCCTTAAGTATAAAAGGTAAACACTCTGAACTGAAATACGAGTTCACTAAGCCAGGTTTCGGTACTGTGATCGACTGGAAACCCACTGGTGTTACCACAGCCAAGAATGGCTTCGTTTATATGCTCTGGGATGATAATCAATCGAGTGATTGGTACAGATGCATCGTAGTTCAGTACAGTCGCAATGGCCGAGAGCTATTGGAGATAAGGGAAGTTAATGGGAATTCTGGCTGTCTCACCGTTTTAGAGTCGATGCGAAAGGAGAAATTACTAATCGCGACTTTGAAATCGCAAAACGTTTACCTTTATGATCTCGTGAAGCGAAATGTTACGGAACAGGTTTGAACAATAATGCAGTCTTGTAAGGTATATACATGTTTCAAGTGTTCTGAAGACTTACAGTAGACACGATCGAGTGCTGCCGTTCTCAGGCATGCAGTTTCCTCATGCACAGAAACAAATACTTTTATCACTATGTAAAATGACTTTGCAAACTTTAGCATCTTCTTCAATTTTTTGGCAATTTTCTTTGCTTCACAAGACATGGACGTTCCGAAAGTGTCACCACGGTGCCATATCAAAAGTACAACATACTGTGTCTTCCTTACAGCTGTTGGCTACAATTATGTGTAGACATTGCTTTCAGCATTGCTGGTCAAAAATGGACGAAGACTGTATGCAGCATAGGCTTTTGTAAGCTAGGTCCTCGATTGTAACTTACAACCTCGTGGTAACACGAGTCGATGACCATTACATATCATTTTCGCTTAACTACAGAGAAAATACACAATTCATCAGAGTTCTCCTTTGCCTATGTTGAATTTATTCCTTTACATGGAACAGCAATACTGACAGCAGCTTCGGAACATTACAAAAACCATGATGAACACATGTATGCTGTAAGTTCGAAATTGTAAATAACAACACTTTCAGGTTTCCCCGTTTCGTAAAGTGGGAAAATGGAGATCTAAACAATGTGATTCAAAACATAACTTCAAAATGCCAGAAAATTCGGGGCAAGGTAGATTTACGTACTACTTTACAGAGAGTGTAATGGTCTCTACGATATGAGATCACTGTAAAACCTGAGGACTTATCTCTCCTTTATGTCGCTATCATCTTTCGTCTCATTGACCGTTGCACGAGAAAGAGAAAATGGAACGTACCGTCATCAAACTGAGTGGAAATTGAAATTTGCACATTAAATTTCAAAGATACATTTTTATTGCTCTTATTCTATTACGTAGTATTTAAATATTGAAGGATATTTTCTACATGCCATTTTATGTATTGCTTGTCTCTACTTTTGGCTTGTCACATATTTCGTTGATAGTGCGGGATTGGAAAAGAGCAGAAGTTGTGACAGAAAGCTGGTGCTGCATAATTACCCACAGCAAAATCAGCAATATTGGTTTCTGGACAAGTTTGTCAGACATTTCAAATGTACACCAGAAAATATCATGTGTTTATCTCCTTTTTGCGAAGAGGAAAGCGATTTCATAAAAAAAAAAAAGTAAAAGAATAAAGAAATGTATGGCTAAAATATGTACAGTCCAAGCAATTTAAAGGTCTCCTTATCACTATAATGCACTTTAGAATTTTGTAACTTGTATTTAATCGGAAGCAAAGACAACCATGCCACAAACAGATGAGACCCGATAATTCATTTCTAGACCAAAAATGACATCTTGCTATTTGTTTCTCGAATTGGTTTTGATTCAATATTTCCTTGAACCTTGAACTCTACAATGGACAATCCTATATATTAAAAAATGAAAACGCCAGGCTTTGTTAATGGTCTCATAAAATTCATCATAATATCAAACAACATGTCAACAGCTCTCAATGTGCTCCGAGTCTTCTCTGTTGGATACAGATGGTTTGAACTGCACATTTTTTTTTATTAGACCAAGCAAGACTGTAACAAAAACAAATTGCACAGTGAGAAGAATAAAATAATTGTGCAACTTATATGTCATAATGACGTAATTTACTCGAAGCGTGTGTCGGGCTGGCTCGAGTGTTATGTATTAAAAAGTGTGTTAAAATTTCATTTGTTTTTCACTTACTTAGAGCTGTATACGCTTTTTCATTACAAGTACATTAATGTCTGTGAACCATGAGAGTCTCAATTTCATTGGAAAATGATTTGTATGGTACCCTTGATAGTCTATAATACTTGATTATTCCTCATCTGGACTGTTCATTTAAGAAATAATTTTAAGACTATGTTTCTGGCATTTTGACAAAGACAAAGAAATTATAGATAATATACACTGTAGGCTGAATTCGTTTTGTCCATCAGCAATATCTAGTTTTAGACTGAAATCTGACTGGAAGAACCAGTCTGACTAGCGAGGAAGCTAAAATTTATGACTGGAAAGGTAAGTGTCCTTTTCTTAACTTTCCTGAAAACGTATTTGACCTTTTGCCTTGCATTTCACTCCCATTGCAGAAGTACAAAATGTCTTTGGTCCTTATGTCAGCAATAATTTCTATTATCAGTGAATGTGATGGATGTACCTGATGTACTTGAAAAACAAATCCATGACGTTAATGCAAAACATAAATTCGGTAAATGACATTCCAGCATGATACTAAGTCCAAAATCTTTTGACTTTATTGTTCTTCGTCAATTGCTAAATTTGATTTTACTCTTTAGTGTGCACTTTCATATTAAGAAGTACAAATGTTATGTTCGTATATGAAACTGCAGATAAAGCGTCAATAAGACTAGCCTGCAAGTTATGACAAATCTGAGAATAACTGAAGTGATATCCTGCGGTACAGTTGCCACATGTTACAAATATCACCATGAAAATGGCATGAATTCTAGACGTAACTTACAGCATACCAAAGTGGTCGCCTAAGCTATACAGCTGTGACNNGTAATAGCTCACGATATAGCAGTAAACATTAATGAGGTGAACTTTATACTAAAACACTCAACTTAATGCTTCATTTACTTTTAATGCCTTAAATTCTATCAGACTAAATCTACTGACATTTCAAATATAATGCAGAAGATATATAGAATATATATTGCAGAAGAGCCACAACAGAGCCAAGTTGCAATCTATTTCCTTGTTTTTATGATCAATGTATTTCATTCATGGAAGAAAAAGTGTATTGATTTGTTCACCATTTCCCAAACTTTACAACATTCACAACTTATAAGTTCGAGACAGACATCATATTGCTGACTGCAACACAGAAAATTTAGGGGAAAATTTAGGGATATTATAAAGGAATACACAGGAAAAGGCAACATTGTTGTGATCCTATGACATGTACTTAAAACGTTTTTAAACTTCATATTGATCCCATTACTCTCCACCCATGCTAACATGCTAACATTGTTGTAAAATCCATATTGATTTTCTCCGCCAATGTCACTGATACTACATTGTAGGGATAGTCCTTGCTGTTGAGTAAACCGTCCACATATTGTCAAATATCAATCCACCAATGTAAATTTAGTAAGGTTTATTGTCCCTATTTTAATAAAATTCATCATGGGTTCAAAGTATAGAGATTATGCTATTGTGTAGTGACGTATTGTGTTAAAAACTATAGAACTGTACCTGCAGGAAAAAATCCAAGAGGTTGGCATCGTCGCAGATCGCACCATGCTTCTCGGAAGTGCATTTTATGCACAGTTAATAATGATATTTGTATTGGGAAAACTTCACCTTCATAGAGAAATAGTTGTACTTTTGCTATACAAGACAACTGAAGGATATTTGGTTAATATTTTGTAATCAAGACACAGTGTATCATAAGTTAAAGAAACAGCTCCCGAAAGTCGCGAGGATTCTAATGCCTGTGAAACAAACTCCTTAGGTCAGTACGCCTATTTGGGGAATATCACAGGTGTCTGAGGGTTAAAGTGACTCTGTGCAGTAGTTGTAAGGAAATTCTGACTTTTTCCCTTTAATTATCATTTTACGTTGGACATCAAATTTGATCTCCAAAATGTGTCAAGGGAATCAACTTTCTTCACGCCTGATTTTTTTCTAATTTTAAAGAATACCTTTATTTCCATATATTTTTTTTTACTGTTGAAAAATGTTAATGGTGATTGAATAATATACATTCATTACGACTGTAGAACTAAGGCCGTGCTCTCCTCCAACCAAGTATCCATTAAGACAGAGCGTACTTAAACTCATTATATATTGTAGTATCGTTGGTACTGTATAAAGGAACATCTCAAATTTTAGACACTAAAATGCCAGTTTCCCAACCATCATAATTAATTAATATGAATAGATACTGAGGAGTGAATAAACTACAAGGTGAACTCCTTATCGAGCTAACAGTGTAGGAACCCATAAAGGCAGTCCTTATATTACTAGAATTGACAGTACTTCATTGTGAAACAGCAAAGTATTCAATAAGAGTTATCGAGGGCAGGAAGCAAAACTATGATCTAAGACAATTTAACCCAAAGAAAGTCTTCAATATTATATCGATGCTTATTTTATTAAAAACACAATTCTAATATTCACCATAATCGGTTTCATTTGTTAAAGTTGTCATAGCATCTGTTGATATCGATGGATTCACGCATGGTTCAGTGTTCATGCATCACAACTCATTGCTCCAAGCCAGGCTGATAGCTAGGGAAATGCATATGGTACCCAAGAAATATGGTATCTTGAAGATGCACTGCTGCTCTTATTTTACAGTGTTAGTAGCACATTTGGACTTTATGTAGAAGACGTTCTTCTAGAGAACACCTACAGTAACTGTGGGCAACATAAATTTCCGGTACAGGTGACTGATCTTAACGCATGCGCGCTAAATAGCACCTTCAATTTACTTGAGATGCCTCTGTTACAGTGAATCGAGGAACAGCGTTGCGACTCCGTCTCGTTTTGATTTGAGCTTTAACATTCTTGCGAAATTACATATACTAAAAACACATTTAATTAGACACATACACCTGACGGACAGAGTACGTTTACTTTAGGCCTCCTGACTGTTCTTTCACAGTTATGGTGTACTTCATTTTTGTTACATGTGCACTAATCCTTGAAAATAACTCGGTGGTATAACCCATCGAATTGCAGGTATGTAACGATACCATATTTAAAGCTACTTCCTCATTTTTGTACACGTCGCGTATACTGGTAAACTGCAAAGGTCCATTGCTTTTTATGGTAGGTTATTATGTGGCTTTCCGTCAGCAAGTACAGTCAGATTGCACTGAGGACATGCACTTTCAATGTATTGTGAACGGACCTATGGATTCTCATGCAGTAGTTTCAAACAAGCAATAAAAATTGAATATTGAAAGCAATAGATTCCAAGAAAGTTAGTACGGAAGATACTAAACTATCTTTGGAATCTACAATTTTTGGACCAAGAAAACGTCTTATTTATAAACTGCAATTTAAAATTGTGCCGAGGCTAGCTACAATGTTTATCGTTGATAGGATGCCAAGTTTACATCAAGAAGCAAGAGTGAGTAGTATTTTCAATTTAATTCCATGCACATTTTTCTTTATTTTCACCCTGGGGAGAAGTTTTGACCTTTGCAAGGAACAAACAGACATCGCATTTTCTGAAACTATTCTTCCTAACAGTTCAAGTCCATATGGTCTGTATCTTCTGCACTGAAAGCATCTTTTTTAACTGTTTTGCACCCTATCCCTTTGCTTTACGTGCAATTGGTAGAGGCTCCTTGCCCTACTTAATTTGAAATCTGATTTTAACAAAGTTCAAATTTCATTCGGTAACAATATCTTAGCTATCCACCTATTGGATATTGATATACAATATTGTGGTGAGCTGATGTTATCTTATTTTTATTATGGCTCATATGAAGTCACATTTCAGTGTCAAACTCCCATGGAATTTATGTTGTTCTGAGGGATAATGGTACGTATAACCTTCTTGTGTCATTTTTAAACTGTCCCTCTTGAAGTCTATTTCATATATTATCACTTCTTAAGCTATGAGGTGGTATATGCTGCTATTGCNNTATGAACTTAAGATATTATCTATTAGTTCTGACGTGCCCAATTAAACCATATATGTCTTCTTGGGTGTTTCTGTGTTAGTACCTAAAAAGAACTTTAGCATAAAATGAGTGAACATTTGAATTCCGAATCTCAAAACGTCCTGAAAGTAGTATTTTTGACCACAGTTTATTTGACATTTGAAACATACACGGTTGCAGGCAAGTAAAATCAAAGTGCTGTGAATTTTATAACGGGACCCTCAGATTTGGACTTCATGATTCAGATTTAATCGTTGCACCCAACATGTCCTGGTCATTTGTCCGCTACCTTGGATTTTTATACCTCATATGACAACCAAAACACAGGCGTAGTCCTTGTAGCAAAGTGGCAAGAGAATCCGATGTGATCCGATAGATTGTCCAGAACATTACAATGTTCTGGACAATCTAGCCTTGTTTGACCGAGTTATGGCAGTTTAAGTTATGTTGTCAGGCATGTTTTTATTTTTATGACCTAGCCCAAAGCACCCAAGTGTGCGGATTGTGGGCGTTCTAGATGTTTTACGTCACGCTGATTTCAACAGAACAAGTATTAATCAGAAGTAACGTTATGGCCGATTGGTTTTATTTTTTGTGGGCACAAAACACCCCCTCCAATACTACATATTTCGAGATTTCATAAAAATTGAATGATTCTTACATTGTTTCATTTTGGGCAGAATGTTGTTACATTTTGGTCTAAGTATCAAAGATATTACATTTTGGGCAAAACAGTACAGTTTGATCAACTTTCAT